>APFE030797481.1:161643-176744 GCA_000404065.3 Pinus taeda | reverse complement strand
GTGACTAGTCTACTTTTGCCGAAATAAACTATTAGCACAATGTTGCAATAGGAAATAGAAGAAAGTAGTAATTATAGAATACTTTTATGCTCCCCCAACAATGAGAATGCTACAACACCTTGGATGCCAACTTTACTTTTATCAACCTGGTAGTTCATAACAAACTTGGAAGCGTCGACACCATATGCACAAGTATTAGTTCTCACTGTAGGTTGTCACTTAGTCAGCCGGCTCGAGATCACTAGGAGCTCAAGCCAAATTATATAGATTTCAGAAGAAGCTCTATGCGTGGTGAAAGGAAAGAAATATTACTCTACAAATGCTATTCTAACTATAGAAAGGAGAAAGAGTGGAATGTAAAACAAAACCTAGTAAACCCTAATTAACAAGATAATTCCACTTTTACCAAAAACAATATGAAAGCCATGAAAGAAATACCATTACCTACTCAAGGAAGTAAGAAAAATCTAACCATACTATTTCTGGAAGTAAATAAGCAAAAAACATATTTTTGGATTTTTATGTGTTATTATGTGAATTTAACATGCATCTAATTTATTGTGTGTGAGTGGCAATGAACAAATGGTGTTAAAGGGTGGTTTTGGAGCTTGGGAGGATGTAAGATGGTGTGGATGGGTCTTAGGAGGTCTTAGGTGGCCTTATAGAGGCTTTTCCCGCAATAAGCCTTCAAAACAAATCCTACAAGAAAAACTACTGGAGGACACAGGAAAACTACAACAGGAAAACAAGGAAACTACAGGAGGCCTACAAGAGGAGGCAAAGAGAAATTTTCATTTTTTTGAGGGTGTCAGAGTGGGTGGAAAAGGCATATGAAGGTTGTAATGAGGTGTTAGGGCTCCTGAGGTCTACCATGAATCACCAGGAAAGAGAGAGATGACTGGGTTTGCTCAAGGAGAGAGGAAGAAGTTCTATGAAAAATGAAGGAAACTAGGACAGAGTTGAGGCAAGGTTTGGGACACCTATAGGGCATGGATCAGATGGAGGGTGTGATTTTTGTTAATCTGGCCAACTGTTGGAAGAGATCTGTTTCATAGAAACTGAAATTGAACCAAGAAAATCAAGCAACCAATGAAATTAGTGCATCCTAGGAAAAACAATGTTTTGCATTAAAATGGCCTAAACTATTTGATGTATAGAAGGAAATGTTGGGAAATGCTATAAGAAATGAAATGATGCAAAAGGACTACTATAAATCAGGAAGTGAACATGATAAAGAAGATTTGAAGCAGGGAAAATTGGACTATCAACCCACTAGAGAGCTGCAAACACTAGAAGTCCTAGGAATGAGGAGAATCTGTGTTTTTGGGGTAGCAAGAGAGAATTTTCCTCAAATCATGGTCCCACATGGAGGAAGAGAGGACAAGGCACTAGTAATATCCTTTTGAATCTTCTCTAATCACTGCTCAACATGCTATAGAAAGCATAAATGGAAGCAAGCTACTAAATCATCAAAAGCAACCTATTCTTAACCATAAGAGAAATACATCTAGCAACAAACTAATCTAAAAATTGAAGTAAAGCATACAAATAAAAGCAAATAGAAGCTTGGCTACTTAGATTGGGCCCTAACCCAAGATCTTTAACCCTCCGAGGTAACTTAGTGCTGTCTCAAAAAGGATTCCATCTTCATTATCAAAAAGTAACAAGATTACATAAGACTGTCATAAAATAGTAAGCTTGAAATTTGAGCAGAGTTTACACAAGAAAAAACGTCCACCCTAGTGGGGCCCTACGCCTCTCTACTTATTGGTAGCTTCCTTAAAATCAGGGAGGCTTGGCTTCCAAAACTTGAGATAACTAGCAATCATCTTCCACTTTCTCGGTTGTCTTCTAGTGCATGATTCGACTGCTTGTACTATGAGCTGAATGAAGGGGAATTTGAAGTGAGGAGAAATAAATGAGGGGGATTCCCTCCTATAATTCCTTTCCTCTATCTACTTCGAGTTAATGCTATAGTTTGACCACTAGATCCTTGACTTTGACCTCGAAATCCATCAATAATTTGCATTAAATACATGTTACACCACATGGCATAATAACTAACTCAACTCATCTTATGAGCATAAATATAATAAAAAAATCATACAATAAGCTAAGAGAATGGTTTATTTGACTAGGTTAGGAGGTAAAATGAGCTGATATAACTACCCATTTATGAGGCTCATCATATGGTACTAATGTACATGTGGTATTTTGTGCACGTTGTACATGCCATGTTGCGCGCATGTGGTACTATGTATGTGCATGGTGTAGTTGTGGTATCGTGACATATGTATTTGTTGTGTTGCACTCTTTGTATGTATATGTATTGTGTTGTACACCAGATGTAGGTGTATGTGTTGTTTTGTACACTAGGTGCATGTGTATTTTTTTTGTTGTGTGCCAGATGTGGGTGTATGTATTTTCCGGTGTTGTACATCATGTGTGGATATATGTGTTGTGATGTAAACTTCGTATATGTCTACATGGTTGAAGAGAATAAAATGCATTGGGTGCTTGTTGCATGTGACAACTGATCTAGTGTGTGTATGGAAAGGACAAAGGTAGAAAAAAGGAATGACTAAAGGATAAGTATCAATATTTTATTTTAGTTTTATTATGCATGTGATCTTTGATTCTAATTTTTTATGGTTACATGTCATCTATGATTCTAGATTGTTATGCAATCATTTGATTCATGATTTTGGTCTATGACAATTTTGTTTTTGAGCTAACTAGATGTGATATGTTTATACATAATGATTTGGTGAAGAGATGGTTTGGATTATTGTGACACCAAGTGAACATAAGTGTATGTGCACCTTATTGATGAGCCACCAATGAGGTATGATTTGAATTTTTTTCAATTAATTTTGAGCCTAATGGAAATTATGTGCTTCATACAAGAAAACATGGAAATGCTCAGTTTGGGTGGTTGGAACTAACCACAAGGATTAGTAATAGTAGTGAAAATGAATTAGAACATGTAGCAGTATGCCGGTAAAGCACTTTAAGAGCAGTTGCATTGTGGGAAACGGGTAGCCAATAGTGTGCATTGATTTCCATGAGCATGCTATGAATGCTATGATGGTTTTGAGGTAGGGATATGCTTTAGTTTTGGAATTCTGATGTGTGGAAATGTTTCCAAGGAGAGGTCACCCAAAGGACTATATAACAGAGAAGGGGATGCCTATAGAAGTTGGAAGGTGTGCGATTGCATGGAAGGGGATGACCAAAATGCCCGAGGTACTATGTAGCATAGAAGGGAAGGGTGGGGTTTGCATTTCTTTGGTCATTTACATTCCCAGATGGAATCAAATGCACATGAGGAGTGTGCCCTATAACTATGAGTCAATAATTTTTCACTGAGAGGACAAGTGGAGCAAGATTGTAGTGCTATATATTGGATGCAACTTTTTCTTTAGCAATATATTCTAGACTTCCTCAGAAAGAGGTGAATCATGGTATTACTTTGAGGGTGGAGGTCTGAGCGCCTAGATTCTCTTATTTCTCATACAAGAATTGCATCCTCTATTTGATGGTTGAGTAAATGTGCATATGTGTGTATTATTGAAAACATTGTATTGAGTTGGATTTATAAAGCTCCATAAACAGTATGATTATTTTTTGGTCAAAGAAAATGTGTATAAGGGTATATGTGATTATTATTATAAATATTGTAGTGATTTTTGTTATAAATCTCCTGTAAACAATATGATTTCCATGTTTTCAGTGGTGGTCATTGTAAATATTGTAATGATCTATGTTATAAATCTCTATAGGAAGTATGTTTTGTTTCCAGTGATTGGTTAGATTATAGGTGTTATTGAACACCGAAGATGATATTCCCCCATGGGGAAGGGTTCTATAACAACCTTGGAATAAAAATTCATGTAAAGAAATATAAGACCAAGGTCGTCAGACAAGTATTGCAAGTTGAATGTTGGGAAAAAAACATCCTAGTGGGTGTTCATTTGGTATATTATGGCTATGGAAATAGGCAAAGGCAATGAAAGTGCTATAAGGTTTTTTTGTAGGTGCTGAACACTATATACAATAAAAACAAAAATAGTTGAAATAACACAAATCTTTATTTCACCCCAAATTTTTTGATCAAGATTTAGACACAAAAAAGTCCAAAAAAAAATAAAAATCTTATTAAAGAGTTTAGACTTCTGTGATCCATACTTGATTGTGAGAATAATTTCGGAAAAATCACATAGAGAATCATTTGTCGGCATTTCGAACCCTAGTGTGGTTCATCATCAGGAAAGACTTGTCGTGACGATGAACTACACTAGTTGGTTTGAAATGCGTCGACAAATGATCCTTTATGTGATTTTGCCAAAATTATTCTCACAATCAAGAATCTTATTTTATTAAAAAAATTCTTTTCCCAACACAAGAGAAATAGTGTAATTCATATTTTCTTTTAATTATTTTACTAATAATAATTTAATTTATTTACTAAATTTTATTTTTTTATTTTTTATTTATATGAATTTAAAATAAATTAACTTATTCAAAATTAAATTAACTTTAATTATAATTAAAATTTAACGTATTACAATAAAAGTTAACCCTTTATATTATTATATAAATCATATTATAATATTGGACAAAATAAAGCAATGATATTATAATATTACATAAAATAAAAAGAATTTTATATTTACAAAATTAATTTCAAAATTATATGTAGTAATCCCAAAGTAAAGGTCATTTTAATATTATCCTTCAAATTATCATTTTAATGGTTAATTTTAAAGTTTCTCCTCATGATGTTCCATACCTTTGCCTATGTGGTCAATTTGAAAGGTTCATCAACCTTTGCCTATGTGGTCAATTTGAAAGATTCATCAACTCATGGAGTATTCATTTTTTTATTATTTAGAGTAAATTTTTTTCTCTTTAGTATATTTATTATATAATTAAATTTGTGTAATAATAAATTAAATATATAAATAAAAAATCTAAAACTTATAAATATATTAAATTATGAATTATCAATGTTTTTAAAATTAAAAATATTCACTTATATAGAAATGAAAAATTTATATGAGTATTTGTTTATTTAAATCTACCCGTTAATTAAATTAATCTTTTTTGGAAATATGTCAATAAATTTAATCATTTCCCCTTTAAAATCAATAAAATAGATTAAAATAAATTAGGGTGATAATACTTCCAACAGAACAATGTCTAACCAGCAATACTCAAGAGTTACAGACAGAAAGTCAAAGCATTTATTAAACAATTTCCACTAACAAGATCCAAAATGTTGGCATTTAATAATGTAAAGCTTAATAGATTGACACAAAAACACTATCCATGGGTGCACACACATCACTCTAAATTACAGGTAGTTGTCCATGGCATTGAAATGGTAAAGCCTAATAATCGCGTGCAGATCTTTTTTGCCATTTTATTGAGAGACCAATTTACCTGGTTGAATAATAAACAGGCCCACGCTAATGGACACCGTAAATTTAATGCTATTGTATTAACAAAGTAAATATTAATAATGTGTAAACACAATGTTACACATTTACTTAAAAAATATGTGTTTTATTAAAGGAGTTTGAATGTTTTAAACAAGAATGGGACACATTAAAGTTATGCTATTGTTTAAAATCGTTCTAGGAAAGAAAATATTAATAATTTGTAATCATAATGTAGATAAAAGAATGTGTTTTACTAAACACATTTGGTAGATAAATGGTAATAATTATTTTTTTATCAAACCCATTTTTTGAGATAAATAATTATAAAGCTTATTCACGACCTTCAAAAATTATGTTATGAAATGCAAGAGAAAAAAAGTAACGTCTTATATCCATAATAACTTTAGAATTGATCTGTCTAGAAGCTTGGTAGATCTCATTTAAGGTGATGAAATGCAAGAGTAAAAAAGTAATGTCTTATATCCATATTAACTTTAGAATTGATCTCTCTAAAAGCTTGGTAGATCCCATTTAAGGTAGATCTATATAGATTTTCAATTTTTATTATTATTTAATATATATTTTTTATTTAAAATTTTAAATATTTAGCATAATATATTGTAATTAAAGAGACTTTCTATTTTAGTAAAGTCACAGAAAGTACATTCTTCAAAGCATTACAGGTCAATGGATACTATCCATGAACATGGCCCTGTAGCTAAGAAAGCATATGATGGAGACATTTATGGGGAGATTTAAGCTCATAGAGCAAAAGCTAAAGAGCCTCCTAGGTGTAGTAGAATATACAAAATCATATCTAAGGCCAAGAACTCAAGGTATATAGAAATTCTACCTTGAAAGACCAACAACTCGAGATAACACTCAAGAGGGTCCTCTTGGACCACGGGGCATGGTTTGTAGTAATGTGGATCATCCAGTAGGAGGCTGACTAGATGGAAGAAGTTGAAAACTTAGAGTGCCAGTGGAGAGAGGAGTTGACTTGGCCACTTCGGTTGCTAACCTCATTGTTGTGACCGCTCCCTTTGGTAGAGGAGGGAACTAAACGAACAAAGACAACTTTCTTCTCAATGAGTGACTCACATCATTATAGCTAGGGGATATTATGGCTATCATGGCCATGGAAAAATTTTGGGGCTAACGTTCGTCGAGTGGGCTAATATTCCATGATTTTTACACAAAACAATTCGCCAATTTCCAATTTGAAAAGAGGATTCACCCAAATTTTAGAATATAAATTTATTTTACCTTAAAAATTGCCAACATTATATAGAGACTATATATAAAATAGTTATAAATTTGAAAATTTTACAAATATATCAATAAACATTTTATAGTTTTCATATTATGGATTACTCAGATTGGCCAATGTTTTTAAACTTCAAGAAAAATTTCCATCGTTAAAATTTTCCATGGGGAGGATTTCTGTGCAATGGAGAACGAAAGGATTGAGGGAGTCTCTGAACCTTGAAGCTCCATACCCAAGAGTTTAGCAACATGATGGTAAGCTTACTTTGCATGATGTAAATGGAATTGGAAGGCCAACAAAATTCCTTTCAACAACACATTCATATCTTCTTTTTCTTAGTAATGTATCCCCATGAGGTCATGCATGAACCAAAGATGGTCAACCTAGATGGTTAACTCGCATGCTTCAACATCTTCCACCATTACTTTGAAGTAGTGTGGAATATTGAAATCAAAATGTTCATCTCCTTACAGATGCCATGAAGGGTGCGAGCTCACCCATGTTCTAGAAAAGACATATGAAAATATCTGAAGCTAAGTAGAGTAACCACATTCGCCCAACTTGAGGATTTGATAGTCATATTGAAATCCCATGATATTTTAATAAGAAATTAGGGTGGCTAGACAACCACCACCACCACAACCACCATGCTCCATACTTGAGAAATGGTGGAATGTGATCGAGATGTGTCGTTGAAATCCAAACTGAGGTTTATGTGCTATATTAATTAAATTTATTGAAGGATTGCGTTGTCGAACTCACACCCAAATCTGACGGAATATTTTAGTATGTTTCTTTATAAAAATATATTTTAAATTATAAAAAAAATTAAATATAATAATATATATAATGAGAGTCTTTATATTGAAAGTTAAAAATAAGATTTTGATAAAAATAAGAAATATAGAGTCAATATTATAATGTCATTTATTAATAAAAGGATTTACTGAAAATAGTTAAGAAATCTATTTTGAGAGTCATTTATCTTCTAGTAAAATTAGAAGTATTCTTTGATATTCCATGAATGCATGTACAAAGCCATAAGTTCATTAAATGGAAATATTATAAATAAAAGTGATATATAGACATGCCATAAGAGTAAATGTAAAAAAATAAATCCCTTTTTGTGAGTCCACAATGGTAACTCCAAATGAATTGCTTGTTTGCATTAAGAGATCATTTATAAACACATTGAAGGGAGACTCTTGGAATCTTAGATTCTAGTGTCTCTTCACCTTCCTTATTTTTGTATTTACAATATTTACATAATTTCCCTAATCCCAAAGATTAGGTGCCAACATTCCCCACCTTAATATGAAGGGATCTTGGTGAGTCAAAGCATCATTCAAAATCATTCAAACTTTTCACTTCCAAGCGCCGCTACCCAGTGGCTTGATCTATCAATGCTTTATTCTAGAGAATGATTAAATCAAGAGGAAAATTCAAGATATTTTGTAAAAAGAGCACATTAGCCCAAGTACAGAATAAGGATGGGATCTAGAGACTTTGTATTGACTATTAGCTATTGAACAAGATCACTGTCTCGAATAGATATCCCATCCCACACATTGATGACCTTTTCGACTAGCTTAAGGGGACCAAATATTTCAACAAGATTGAATTGAAGTCCATTTATCACCAAGTACAGATCTAACCCTCCAATGTCTGGAAGACTTCCTTCAAATCCAAAGAGGGCCTTTTTATGTGGCTCGTCATGCCTTTGAGGTTAACGAATTCCCCTGCAACCTTTATTTGGCTCATGGATGACATCTTGTGACCTTTCACCAACTCATTTTTGTTGGTGTATTTGGATGAAATTATGATCTTTAGCTATTGTTTAGAATAAAACCTACACCATATTGGACACATCCTCCAAACCCACCGACAACACAAGTTGTGTGAAAATTGGAGAAATGCACTTTTGGTATGATTCAGGTTCAATATCTCAAGTACATCATTGATGAGATGGGTGCACATGTGGACTCAGATAAGATACAAGTCATTTAGGATTGGAAAACCACAACCACTCTAAGAGAGTTACATAGCTTTCTAGTTCTTACCGATTTCTACTATAGGTTTTTGTTGGGATTCTCTCATATCACTTGGTCATTGAGTCGAGTCACCAAGGGAGGAGAAAAAGAAAAGTTCTTTTGATGTGAATCCCAAGAGAAGGATTTTTTCCGAGTTGAAGCATCACCTCTGCTCTGCACGAGTTCTACCATACCGGACTTGCAACAACCATTTCAGATAGAGACACATGCCTGTTATGGGGAAATCTAGTGTCCATTCAGAGATGCTAGTCCCACTATGACGGGTAGCTATATTAGAAGCAAACAAACTAAATTTACTTGCATTTTCCTTTATGAGAAGTAGATGAGAGAGAAGTGGAGAGTACCAACCCCAGTCTTCACTTGGCTGCTTGCTTGTTTCCTCTCCCCTCTGATAGATCTTCACCGCTCCTTTCTCGCTTGTCCCACTTCAAAGAACACCTGTAGAGTCAAAGCAGCATGAAACCATCAAAGCACAGAGATCTACAATAATAAAAAATATAGGACTAGATATATATTGACCACACAAATGCATATATCAACTCAAACATACAAGAATGTGGAGGAAAACTCAAATAGCTTTATTGATAGAAAGAATAGAAGAGAGGATTACAACCCATTGATCTGACCCAACGTCATCCTCCGAGCATGAAAGCCCTTCTTCACCTCATGAAGAGCTTAGATCACTGAACACTATGATGCTCCACAAGGAAGCCAATAGCACGCACTTACAAAATAAAAGATTGCAGCCTTTGGATCTATGGGATAAGGGATCCATATATAGATGTTTGTAGGTGGGTGAGTCAGCTTCTGGGATTTTTATTAGTGTCCTCTCTCTGATAGTTCTTGGTTCCACTTGGAGATTCATGATCTCTTACTCATCCCTAGGTGAATTCAGATAGGCAAGTGTCAAATGGCCAGTTTCTAGAAGATTCTCTTGGTTTCCACCTAGCCAACTACT
The DNA here is from genome assembly GCA_000404065.3 of Pinus taeda. Lineage (NCBI taxonomy): Eukaryota > Viridiplantae > Streptophyta > Pinopsida > Pinales > Pinaceae > Pinus > Pinus taeda. The sequence goes on along the minus strand of APFE030797481.1, from coordinate 167,024 downwards.
TCTGCCATTTGTCTACTCTCGCTCATGGCACCCCACAAAAGGGATTTTTTGTATGCATTGCACTTTTTTCATGTGGCAAGTGAGATGCACTGCACCCTTAACACTGATTTGTCTGGATGGTCTAGTTTTGACCAGTTCTAAGCAATTTATCATGGACAACTTCTGGGAGATGATGTAATCAGCTAACCTTGCTCCTTTAGGGTATGAAACAACACTTCTAGGGACGTAGAAGCCCCTTGGTTTATGGAAATATATGATTGGGGTTGCAGTTCCCAAATATGTCTATAACAATTGCCCCCTAAAGCATGAGGTCATAAATATTTTTGATGTCGGGTGAAATGCTTTATCATGAGGATCCAAGGTTTTTTGAACTGGGAGGCGACCTGAATAAGATACAATACAATACATTATCTTCATAATATTTTCATGATCTAGCTGAGGCGGGCATTCCCATGCTCAACTTTATAAATTCATTCTCATGTAAATTGGATAGACAATTGACTGTGTGGCAGACTGATGATTCTAGTAGAGCCATAATCCTTTGGCTTTGATGATTATCTATGCAGTAATGATGTACATTTGTTGTCTTTATTTTTCTGAATATATCACAGCCCAGATGGATGAAACTAGATCCAGGGTCTTCAAATTCGTTCAATCTTCTCCTGAAGTACAAGTTGATCTATGTGAAAAGATGTTCTGGAGTCGAATATGGAAAGACACCGCTTGATTACCAACCAATGATGTAAGCTATTAACATGCATGAAATGAATCACTGATAATGATAATGTCCCTCAAGGTACGAAAGCACAGTTCATGTGGTGTGAAAATAGGACTTGGTGTTGAACACCATGAAAAATCTTTTGGTCGAAGGCCATTGAGGTAAACCTGTTGTCGGAATTAAGAAACTTGCCATTGAGGCATGCAAGCTTTAAAGTACTGAAAGGGTTGTTCCTAGGTCAACTTCTTGGATATTGAGCTGATGTCGACAAGAAGTGACCCATCGTATGAGGGAATTAATTAATCCCACATCTACGAAATGGAACAGAGAAAATTATTTTGTGGAGGTGAAAATGATCTGATGATACATTGTTTAGGGTGGTGGTCATGAAGGAATGAAGCGTGAAGGTATTGCAGTGAATGAGACACAAGCTAGGTTGGTGAATTCTCTGAACAACTTCTCTTGAACATATCAGTGACACTGAATGGATTAGTAGCAATAATCCCAAAAGTGGATGGTACAGTGGACCAATGGTGATATGATTGGTGAACGAAATAACCTAACTCGACTCAATCATGGTGATGTAGTGAAAGTGTCATGTTCAAGAGCGACTTGCTACCAATAAAGTTTCTTCAAGTTTTCTTCCCAATTTTTCCCCAGTCATTTCTGACCAGTACCTCTTTATTTTTGTCAAGCTTGAGGAGGATAACATATGCTTGTTCTATAGTTTTCCCTTCGAGCAAACTTGTCACTATGTTTTAACGAGCCTAGTGACAATGAAACTCGTTCTTGTCTGCATGGACAAGTTTGTCGCTATTAGTTTTAACGAGTTTAATGACAAAGATAACTAAGTCCTTTTTCAATATTAGAGAGTCTAAAAAGGGATGGAAAGGAAACTCCAGTATTCCTTTTTTGTAATGTAATCCCTTAATTCTAAAAAAGTGTAAATAATATGGAAGGTATGAATTTTCTATAGTTTTAATGAGCTGAATAAGACACGTTCTCAATCTTTTTGTGTAATGATCCCTCAAGTCCAAATATACTAAAATCTAGAGGAGGGATAGCACTTATGATCACTTTAATGAGTTGGAGAGGCCAACTGCTCGATAGTCTTTTCATATTTTCTGACTCAGATGAAAAGAGCTTAAAGGAGACTCATCTTTGAGGAATGAGTGGTATTTTCGGGTAGCAGCTGGTTCCAGGTAAGGTTTGGAACCTTCCAATCATGGCAGTGTAAAGAGGATGGCTAACAGAATCACTCGTAGTAGCTGTTCCTCAAAAGGAGTAAACAATCAAATGGAGGTGTATGATCGGCTAAGACAGAGTGGAGGTGATGTTAAGAACTCGACCAGGGCTCAAAAGTTGATGATAAAGCATTCGCAATGTTTATTTACCAGAGGTGGGTTCATAACAAGCTTGAACTTCGTAAACTACTTGTGTTAGTTGTATAATAAGGATGTCTCATCAATAGGTTCATTTTTTAGGGAGCTTGCACCATTCGAAACTTTGCTTTGCTGCCTTTCGGATGCAAGCTGGGAATGACCAACTATTGTCCTAAGGGTTAACTAATTACTGGGGTTAGGTAGGAAAACTCTTCCTTTACTTTGTCGGTTCCAACTGGCCCCTACAAAGGTGAATGGTCGATCTGACCAATCACCTAACTTAAGCAATTGAAGTCAGAAAAACTATGGGGTTAGAGTTACACCGGTCATTTTTCACTTGCGTACAAAAGGTTTCCATGCCCCCAGGTATAGCGAAGTAGAGTTTCCAGGTTACCCTTCAATTTGCAGAAAAAAACACTTGCTCTGTCAAGAAAGGCATACCTTCTTATGGAGGTATCTTATTGCATTCTAATCCCATTTTCCTAAATAGACGAGTGTGTTAGACTAGTCATATATCCTCCATTGAAACCTACCCTATACCTGAATTTTTCCTGCCAAAGTAGACCAGGGTGCATGCCCCCTGGGTTTCCGTCACAATCACAAAATCACTCACACTCATCAGGTGGATGGACTGGAGATTGATGAGACATTCCTTGCGTAAAAGGACTAGTTAGGGATGGCATTTGACTATTAGCTATGTGTGAGCTAGAGAATGAAAGCTGGTCTACAAGCTGGACCACTCTGCCTTCATGCGGAAAACACATCACTCGAAAGAGCGAGGAGACAATGGCTCCCATGCTATAAATGTAGTCATGCCCAAGGAGTAGATTGTAATCTAAAGGTCCTTGGACTACCATTACGTTCAGATAAACGGTTTTCCCTCTCAAAGTTATAGGAAAATTTGGAAGGATCTCTAACAGTTGAATGGTTCCACTGTCAAAGCCTATCAGATTTCACATCTCAGGCATAAGCGATGGTGAACCAAGTGTTTTCCAAGAAGTTGAGGAAAGGATACTCATAGAAGCCCCTTCATCTATGATAATACCAACTACGACCATTTTGTAAGCTTGTACTATGATCCAGAATGGTACATTAGATGGTAGACCGGGTCTACCTAGTAGATTCCAATTGAAGGAAATGACTAGGTTGCTTGGAGGTGGGACAGAATAAACGGTCGGATATGTCTTAGATGAACTTCCTTCCTATGGTAGAGGAATGGGTAGATTGTCCCCATGTTCATCGGACTCTATGTTTACGAAGAGAATTTGAATGGTGTCATTCTAATTCTCCTTGGTGACTGTATCATCTAAAGGTGGACCTTCTGAGGACAAAACTGGGTCGACTGCCATCTCGACCTGTTGACTTTGTGTTGGAAATAATACTGAGAGGGGGGTGAATCAGTATTAACAAGGTAATTATTCCTTTTTCAAAACAACTGATATACGCTGCTTCTATTTAATTAACCTGCATATATACGCTATTATGCAGAAGGAAACCCGCGTATACAAAACAAGCTTTTACTTTATTTAATCTTTCTGATGATGATTGTTAATCTGTGATGCAGAATCAAATAACAGTAACCAGAGAGAGTAAAACAGAGCAGAAAGAAAGTCACACACAAAAACAAAAGATATAAGGTGGAAACCCAATGTGGGTGAAAACCGCCTGCTACAATTCGTCTCTATCTTCTTTTCAATTAGAAACTTCTTTTACAATATACTGGTGCAGTCCTTTGAATAGTATGGAGGTTGCAAACTGCAGAGAGCTACAACCCTCTTCTCGTTTTCCAGGCTCTCCTGGAAGGGAGCTACAACCCCCTTAGCTCTTGCACTAGCCAAGATACTAGTACGTAGGTGCTGGCCTACAACAGGCTACAACCTTCTCTTTCTTCCAGGGACCATGTTTCATCAATTTTCAGACTGGATCCATGAACATCAAAAAATCATCAAGAATCAACCAATCTCCTTTTCACAAATTAGATCTGAATCAAGTAGATATTCTTCTTACAGCTGTACTCAAAACACAGTACCAGAAACCACACAACAAAACCCAGAACACAGCAGCAATAAGCAGAAACAGCTAGATCACAACTTAAAACATATACGCTATCTCAACAGTCTGTAAATTGTGTGCATACGCATCTGCGTATGGAACAACCCGCATATACGTGCCTTCACTTCACCTAAACTGCGTGTATACGCACCTTTTCTTTACTGAACCTGCGTACAGATCTATAAAGGACAACACACTCCTCCAGATATTCAATCACTAATTAACCCAGATTTTTAGACTTATAGATCAAACAAGCACCACATCTAGAAGATAAAAATCATACAAAGATACTATCATTTAGGCTTAAAGATTATGACCCATGAATAGACCTTATCCTTCCCTTTTTGCGCTAAGGTTCTTCCTTCCTTCAGATCCAGATCTGCATCACCACCCAATATACCAGCTCTAGCACTTTATCAGATATTCAATAATAATTCAGATGGGTATTTGTCACAAGATCTCCTTCCTCTTTTATAGCCTTAGGCCTTCCCCAATACCATGGTCCAAAACCATAATCATTTCAATACCATGAACCCAAAACTAGGGATCAACACATCTGACGAGACGCCATGGTCCAAAACATAGGTTCAAGTTCCAAGATCTAACTGCCATGGACCAAAAGAATGATCCCCAACATATATGCGCTTTTGTAATGTATAACCCGCGTGTGTGCGTGCCTTCGTCTAGATGAACCTCAGTATATGTATTTTTCTACTTTCTGAGTGCCTGAACTGAGATCTGATACCAAAGAAGTTTGCCATCAATGACACCACCTGTGCCATTGCTCCAAACCGGTGCCATAATTCCAAAAATCTCCTCCTTTGGACTTGATGGCAACACTAAGATCATTCTCCCCCTTTGTCATCAAGTGCAAAGGGTTGTGCTCCCCCTGAGTACATGATGGAATCTCTGTCCTGCTGTGCTGACCATGCTCCCCCTGACTGTAGGCAAGGTCTGCAAAAGGATGTTCTTTAACAAGAACCAAGACTTATGCAACAATACAAGACCTTCCTATCACCAAAAGACTTAATACATACAGCCATCACCCAACCAAGTGGGGATCATCCATCCAACCAAGTGGAATGTTGGGTTGTGTTATATTCTTTCCACGACTAACCTACGTAGTGAACCGGGAGGTTAGAGGGGGGGCGGAGCCCCCCCTTCACCGCGGTGATTGCGCAGTGGGGGGGTGGCATCCCCCCCTGTCCGAGGGGGTTTGAGGGGGGCGG
>APFE030797481.1:55685-158578 GCA_000404065.3 Pinus taeda | reverse complement strand
GACTAACCTACGTAGTGAACCGGGGGGTTAGAGGGGGGGCGGGTAGCCCCCCTCTACGGGGTTCGGGGCAACGCCCCGAGAAATTTTTTTTTGGACCCTATATTAGGTTGGGCGAACCTACCTATGTTTTTCGGTCCACAGTTTTGGACGCGATGGTTTTCGGTCCATGGTATTGGATGCTTCGGCATGTATAAATATGTATTGTGACATTGAAAGGAAAATAATGAAAAATCAAGCTGGTAGTCTCGGTTTAGAGATCCAGTGGGAAATATCTGTGTATATGTGTTATGCTCTCGCGTTTTTATTTTTCCTGTGATTTAGAATTCGTATGCAGGTAATTTCTGTACGGGGTTAAAACCTACATGGAATACATCAGAAATTTACATATGATGACCAAATACATTACATATTCATCCCAGGCATAGTGGGGAAACCAATATAGGCTGTTACATGACCTTGACACCATATAAGAAATGGATACATGACATAGAGATGAATATTTAAAAAGTCATCAACAACTGATAGCAGCAGCAACTGTCAATCATCATTCAGATCAGCAACGAAGATTTCTTCTGTTTGCCATCTTCCTTTGTTCCACCTGAAATCAACAACAGCTATGAACTAGAACCAAAAGCTTCTAAATAATGACAACAATGCATTATTAGAAGATTATCTTCTCCCCCTGATCCTGTGCCGAATGGTCTCTGCCAGACCCACATTAGAATATCTTCATCCAGATCCCGCTCCTTCTGATATCCATCAAGCCTCCATATACGTGACTTTCTCTGTAAAAACCAGCGTATCTATGCGAATACTCTTTATCCAACATGCGTACACCCATTTTTCTATGAAATTGATAAGATTTAACAGCAAGATGATACATCAAAAACTCCCAGCTTTTGTCTGAGATTTTCAAAATTTTCACTAGGCAGTGGTTTGGTGAAAATGTCAGCAACTTGTTCCTTAGAAGGAACATACTCCAATTTGACCTTTTGTTCCAACACTTGTTCCCAAAGAAAGTGATACTTGATTGGTATGTGCTTGGTCTTTGAATTCATGACAAGATTTTTTGAAATGCTGATTGCACTTGTATTATCACATAAGATAGGGATAGGTGGTGTACAAGTGATTTGAAAATCCTGCAAGGTCTGCATCCAAAGGAGTTGAGTGCAGCAAGATGCAGCTGCCACATATTCCGCTTCAGCTGTAGATAAGGCAATCAAAATTTGTTTCTTGCTGAACCAGGATACTAATCTGGAACCCATAAAGAATGCTCCACCACTTGTGCTCTTCCTGTCATCCATGCCTCCGGCCCAATCTGCATCTGTATAAGCATGAAGTGTGAGATCCGTATCTCTAGGATACCATAAGCCATAGTTTTGAGTCCCTTGAAGATATTTGAAAATTCTCTTCACTGCTTGAAGGTGAGTTTCCTTCGGATTTTCCTGAAATCTCCCAACTAATCCCACTACATGCATGATGTCTGGTCGGGTACCTATCAAATAACGTAGACTTCCAATCATAGATCTATAGGTTGGCTGATGTACGACTGTTGATTCATCATTTGCACTAAGACTACATCCTGTAACCATGGGGGTACATACTGGTTTCACATCTTCCATGCCATACTTCTTCAGAATCTTCTTGAGGTACTTGGTTTGAGATAAGAAGATATCGCCTTCATTCTATTGGATTTGCAATCCAAGAAAGTATGTCAGTTCTTTAAGCAAATAAATTTTGAATTTTTTTTGCATCACCAAGGCAAAGCTTTGACTCATAGATTCTTCATTGCTCCCAAAGATAATGTCATCTACATACACAACAAGTATTAGTAATTTGTTATTTTCTATTTTGACATAAAAATTGCTATCTGCTGATCCTTTTGAAAAGCCTTGTTAATGAAGATATTTTTCCAATCGGTAGTACCAAGCCCTTGGAGCCTGTTTAAGTCCATAGAGAGCCTTTTTCAGTCTGCATACAAGATTTTGATCATTCGCAAGGATGAAGCCATCTGGTTGCTCAATGTACACTTCTTCTTCTAAGTCCCCATTCAGAAAGGCTGATTTCACGTCTATTCGAAAGACTTTGAACTTTTGAAAGCTTGAGAGAGCAAGGAACATTCAGATGGCCTCAAGTCTAGCAACTGGAGCAAAAGTTTCTTCAAAATCTATCCCTTCTTGTTGAGCATACCCTTTAAAAACAAGTCTAGATTTGTTTCTAATAACTTCCCCATTCTCATTCAACTTGTTCTTGAAGATCCATTTTGTCCCGGTGACATTCTTATCTTTTGGTCTAGGAACCAACTCCCAAGTGTTGTTCTTTTCAATCTGATCAAGTTCTTCATCCATTTCCTTGACCCAGCTTTCATATTTTCATGCCACTTTTACATTTTGTGGCTCAGTGGAGGAGAGCAATGCCAAGTAGCTTGAGGCTTCTGCAATTGTTCTTCTAGTTTGAATACCTGCTTCCTTCTGTCCCAAAATCTGAGATTCAGGATGATTCTTCTGAACATACCTAGATGGAGTCTTCTCTTCTATCCTTGTCTGTTCCTCTGGTGCCTCTTGAGGTTCTTCTTCATCATCTGTCTGATTTGGAGAGTAATCTTCATCTTCTTCGATATCTTCATGATTTACTTGCCTGGGGATGTATCTTTTTTCATCAACCACTACGTCAATGCTGTCAACAATTCTTCCAAGTCTTTTATTATAGCACTTATATGCTTTACTATAGGGAGGATACCTAAGGAGAATGCCTTCATCTGCTCTAGGTTTAAGTTTGCCAAGATGTTCATCCATATTCTTAATATAGCATTTGCTCCCAAAAATTTTGAAATTCTTTACCGAAGGAGTTTTACCATACCAAAGCTCATATGGAGTTTGAGTGTTGTTCACTCAGACATTTGTTTTGTTGAGAATAACAACCGCAGCATATGCAGCTTCAACCTACAAGGTTGCGGGAGTTCCAGATTCATCAAGCATAGCACGGGCCATTTGTTGGATAGTTTTGTTCATCCTTTCCACCACTCCATTTTGCTGAGGAGTCCTAGCTGTAGAGAATTCCCTTCTTATTCCATGCTCTTCACAGAAATCGAAAAATTCATTTGAGGTAAACTCCCCACCTCTGTCGGACCTGAGACATTTAATTTTATAATCTGATTCATTTTCAACCAAGTCTTTGAAGGATTGGAATTTCTCGAATGATTCGTCCTTGTGCTTCATAAGTCCTAACCAAACCAACCTGGAGAAGTCTTCAATGAATAATATAAGGTATTCTTCTCCTCGAGGTGATCTTGTCCTAAATGGACCACATACATCTGTATGAACTAGCTCAAGAGGCCTGCTGGCTGATCCTTCCTTCTCAGGGAAGTTAGTTCTGGTTTGCTTCCCAAACTGACATGATTTGCATATGGTTTTGTCTGGAATTTTGATGTCTGGAAGACCACGAACTGCCTGGTACTTGCATGCTTTCCTTATTTGTGAGAAGCTTAGATGCCCCAACCTCCAGTGCCATAACTAGTGTTCATCATTCTTGCTCAAATAACATTGTTGTTCTCCTTCTTCAAATATGTATAGATTGTTTGGAGTTATTTTGCCTTCGATTACTGTTCTTCCTGTATCAATATCACGAACCTTGCACCCATCTTATCAGAATATCACCTCGGTCCCATTATCGCACATCTAACTGACACTCAATAAATTATGTTTCAAGCCATCAACATACATAACATTACCAGCTTTGACATCCTCTTTCAACTAAGCAATGCCTTTTCCCTTTATGGTTGTTGGGGTATCATTTCCAAAAGAAACTTTCTTTCCATTTTCTAAGGCAGTATATGATTCAAGTTTTTCTTTATCACCTGTCATATGCTTCGAACATCCACTGTCGATGTACCATTGATTTTCTTGTCCGTCCACATATAAAGCTATCCCACATCTTTCTGGTTGTGGTTCCTTGATTCTCCATGTTTTGGCACTTGAGGTTTGTTCCTTCTGAGATTTCCAAAACCTGCTCCTACATTCAAAATCTTCATGACCAAAATTATTACAAATAGAACATTCAATTTCACTTTCAAGGGCAGAAAAGTTGTTATAGGTCCTCCTCGTGATTGCAAACATATTTCTTTGTTTTTGAGCTTCTCTAGTCATGATTGTCTTATACGCAACACATTGAGCTGCTTTGTGACCAAATTTATGGAAAGAGAAACATTGCCCATTGAAGAAATTCCTGCGACTATCATCCAACTGATTGTAGTTTCTACTGACATCCATTCTTGAAGAAAATTGGGAAGACCTTACCCATGGCTGGTTGTAGCTTTTGTTTTTCCTTAAGGTAGCATGCCCCCGATTTTCTTGATAGTCTTTGTTCATCCTTGAGGAAGACTGTCTCTGATTTACCTGATGATTTCTATTAGGCCTTTGCTCACTCCTTCTGGCTGCATCAAGATAACTTTTGGAGGTGGAAGCTTGAGATGCTTCACCATTATACCCCAGACCTATCTTGATTAGAGGGGAACGCTGCAAACTGATAATCTCATCCAAAGTTTCAGATCCTTTAACAAATTTAAGATTAAGGGCCTTTGTTTTCTCAATTTCTTTTCTAAGGCCAACAATTTCACATTCTAACTTCTCAAGGGATTTTTCTTTCTCATCAAGTTGAGATTCTAGAGAGTCAATGATCACATTACTTTCATCTAAACATCTTTTGAGTCTAGTAATCTCATCATAAAAACCATGCACATCTATAGCATCCATGTAATCATCATCTTCAAAAGCCATTAAAAGCTTATAGTGGTTACCTCGTTCATCTTCATCGCTATTTGATAGTCCATCACTATCTTCATGAGTGTAGTAGTTTTTCTTATTTGTATTTTGTTTCTTGTTCCATCTAACATGTTCCTTCCCCTTGTCAATCTTATCTTTGTGAGGACATTTGGCAGCATAGTGACCTACTCTTCCATAAGCAAAGAATTTGAATGGTAACTTACCTCGGAAACGTCCAGTGCCCCGTTGAAATTTGATTCTTCTTCTTCTTCTGATATGTGTCCAGATTCATAGTAGTTTCCTTTTCCAGAAGCCTTGAAGGAAACTTCTCTCCTGTCTAATGGTCCACCTTTCCTCATTTCATAAGCAGTTAGAATTCCATGCAGCTGTGACATTTTAAGGTCTTGAAGCTTTTCTTTTTCTTCTATAGTAGAAACTTTAGATTCAAATCTAGGGGACAAAGATCTTAGAACTTGTTCAACTACAACAGCCTCCTTTACTTCTTCACCCAAATTTTTCATACAATTAACAATCTCATCTACACGAAGAAAATAGTTAGCCACAATTTCATCATTATACATTCTGAGATTTTCATACTGAATTCTGAGAGTTTGGAGTTTTTCCCTTTTTACCTGTTCATCTCCTTCATAGCTAAGAACAATCTTGTCCCATATTTCCTTAGTAGATTTATACTGCATGACTTTGACAAATTCAAATTGTGATAGACATCCTAATAGAGTATTGACTGCCTTTGCATTCGTTTCATATTTCTTCTTCTCAGCCGGATCTGTGGGAGTTGATGCTGGAAAAGTATACCCTGTATCGATGATATCCCATCCTTCAGTACCTAGATATTGAAGATAGGCAGTGACTCTCACCTTCCAATGTACGAAGTTTGTCCCATCAAAAACCGGTGGCATGATTGATGCTTCCCTCTCGTAGTTGCTCATGATGAAAGATCTTGCTTCAAGCAATCAAGCTTCTTCAGAAGGACCTTCTCTGATAACAATTGTTGGAAATAATACTGAGAGGGGGGGTGAATCATTATTATCAAGGTAATTATCCCTTTTTCAAAACAACTAATATATGCTGCTTCTGTTTAATTAACCTGCGTATATACGCTATTATGCAGAAGGAAACCCGCGTATACAAAACACGCTTTTACTTTATTTAATCTTTCTGATGATGATTGTTAATATGTGATACAGAATCAAATAACAGTAACCAGAGACAGTAAAACAGAGCAGAAAGAAAGTCACACACAAAAACACAAGATATAAGGTGGAAACCCAATGTGGGTGAAAACCACCTGCTACAATTCGTCTCTATCTTCTTTTCAATTAGAAACTTCTTTTACAATATACTGGTGCAGTCCTTTTAACAGTATGGAGGCTGCAACCTGCAGAGAGCTACAACCCTCTTCTCGTTTTCCAAGCTCTCCTGGAAGGGAGCTACAACCCCCTTAGCTCTTGCACTAGCCAAGATACTAGTATGTAGGTGCTGGCCTACAACAGGCTGCAACCTTCTCTTTCTTCCAGGGACCACGTTTCATCAATTTTCAGACTGGATCCATGAACATCAAACAATCATCAAGAATCAACCAATCTCCTTTTCACAAATTAGATCTGAATCAAGTAGATATTCTTCTTACAGTTGTACCCAAAACACAGTACCAGAAACCACACAACAAAACCCAGAACACGGCAGCAATAAGCAGAAACTGCTAGATCACAACTTAAAACATATACACTATTTCAACAGTCTGTAAATTGTGTGCATACGCATCTGCGTATGGAACAACCCGCGTATACGTGCCTTCACTTCACCTAAACTGCGTGTATACACACCTTTGCTTTGCTGAACCTGCGTACAGATCTATAAAGGACAACACACTCCTCCAGATATTCAATCACTAACCCAGATTTGTAGACTTATAGATCAAACAAGTGCCACATCTAGCAGATCAAAATCATACAAAGATACTATCATTTAGGCTTAAAGATTATGACCCATGAATATACCTTATCCTTCCCTTTTTGCGCTAAGGTTCTTCCTTCCTTCAGATCCAGATCTGCATCACCACCCAATATACCAGCTCTAGCACTTTATGAGATCTTCAATAATAATTCATATGGGTATTTGTCACAAGATCTCCTCCCTCTTTTATAGCCTTAGGCCTTCCCCAATACCATGGTCCAAAACCATAATCATTTCAATACCATGAACCCAAAACTAGGGATCAACACATATTACGAGACGCCATGGTCCAAAACATAGGTTCAAGTTCCAAGATCTAACTGCCATGGACCAAAAGAATGATCCCCAACATATACGCGCTTTTGTAATGTATAACCCGCGTGTGTACACGCCTTCGTCTAGATGAACTTGCGTATATGTCTTTTTCTACTTTCTGAGTGCCTGAACTAAGATCTGATACCAAAGAAGGTTACCGTCAAGGACAACACCTGTGCCATCGCTCCAAACCGGTGCCATAATGCCAACACTTTGGTCCAGTGTGGACTCAGAGGATTTATCTTCAATGATAGATGCTTCGACCGACCACAAAGATGTGTCAGTTGGATTTTCAACTAGCAATGGACTCGGCAAAAGTTTCTTTTATCCAGGAGGTAGTAGTAGTGGTGAAGCAGGACGGTTAACCAAGAATCTTTTACCTTCATCTAGGAAGGGACAACAGTGGATGGCAAGATTGCCTTCACATAACATACAAGGAATTTTAGATCTTCCTTTTTGTCCAGTGACTTTGTTTTCACTAGTCGATGGCATATTCTCAACATGATCATCAAAGGTTGAGATACCAGATTGTGCAAGTGGGGAGGCCAGTCCCTTAAGATCCACAGGATGCAAAGACATTCTCGATGATAGTGGTCTCCTTTGCAAATGACACATGGAGATTTAGGTTTGGATGGTGCAGTGTGTGGATTTTCGCTAGACGATGCAAGGTTTACCCCTTTCGTTGTTGGCTCCTTCTTCTTCTTCTCCTTCCCTTTCTTTTTCTTCTTATTTACTTGGTTTTTAATTTTACCAAATTTACCAAGTGAAAAGGAAGGAGGAGAGGGAGAAAAAAATGAAGTAGAAGGTTGGGGGGTAGACTTAGTATCATCTGGTTGCTGATTTGATTGCTGAGGAATCACAATGCTTTGAATGGCAGACGTCGAGAAGAGCCATACTGGTAGGCCAAGTGTCAGTCCTGGAAGGGAAAATGTGGCCATATGAGGTGCACCAACATCTCCCCAAGAGGAGAAGGGACTAGGATTTCCACCACGGGGAAACCCTCGATTGGTGGACTCCATTTTCTCAACCTAAGACTAACAAGGAAACAACCACGTTATTCTGATTAAAATAAATTTTATGACGCTTTGACACAAGTTGCTTTTTCAATTTTTAAGAGTTGAGAAAAAGCTAAAGATAACTCTAGTCACCTTCGATTTTTAATGATCCCGAAGTGAAAAGTTCTCAGATGGACCTTTTCTTTTAAGGAGTCTGAAAAGGAACAAAAGAGACTACTCTGGAAGTCTAGACAGAGGGATTACCAAACCAATCATAAAACTACATAATACTTTTTACGTTACGGTAGTCAATCTTCCCAAATGCTATGTTCAGTGCATTGCGATCGATAGGGCGACAGACACACCTTCCTAAGGATAAAGGATATAGCCTATTGTGGTATCCCAATATATACTCGACGGTACGTGGGAGCACAAGTCCATACTGGCACTTGTCATCTCAAAGAGGAGGAATCACCCAACCTATGATGAAAGCGATAGTTACCAGGCTTTATGACGTCCGAATACGTCTCTAGCCTAGACTTCCAAATGTCGTGCGTTAGGTTCCAAAGTGTTTTGATGTTCATTGAATTTATTTTACAGTTGATATTTCTTAAGAATTTTGCTTTTAAGGTTCACCACATGATGTAGATATACAATTCCTAAAAATTCAATCTACGATGATAAACAATTGTTTACTCTTCTTTTTGCAATGAAAATCCTAGCTATTAAGGAAAGAGAAGTGAGATTCTTTCAACATAGAGCAGAGAGCACACACTAGATGCACTGTCCTAAATAAAAATCAACAAGCAGTCTAAATGCAAATGCACATGCATATATTTGTTTTCCGCTTTCTTAATGTGTGAATGACAAAAAGAATGCTAAGTACAAATTTGAATTATCTTTCCTTTCAAAGCAACAATACTAACAATTTTCTCTTCAAAATACAAAAGGAAGACAATGACAACACTTTCAAATTCAATTAGAAAAATTCTTTCGACACTTGAAATACTATCAATTCAGATCAAATACAAGAGTGACAGTGTAATCAACCATCAAAAAATAGTAGGATTCTTTTCTTTGACTGAAAACAACACTTGCGACACTTCCAAATCAGAAGACGACAGTTCAATTAAGCTACTTCTTTGTAAAGGAGAACTATAAATGACAAAAAATACATAAAAAAATTCATATCTCTTTGTACAATGGAGGTGGAATAATGCAAAGGAAAGGAGTTTCAACAGTGGTATACTGTTACGAAACCAACTCAAGAAAAGATAGAAAAGATAGATCAATGCCTTAGAATTCAGCCTCTTCGAGGGGGCAACCTCCTTTAAATTACATAAATGAATAATTCTTGGATGATTCAAATGAAAAAACCTCCTTTCTATATATAGGAGTATAAGGATTCACAATATAACCCAGCCGACCTAACAATAATAATATAAATCCACAAAAATAACAATAGAGGGATTCTATGGGGCACAGTAATAACAATATGGGGATAATAGGGGCACAACAATATTAATAAGGGGTACAATTACAATAGTAATGGGGTAATCACTAGTATTATAGGGGCCTAACATGCCCCTCTCCTTCAAAAAGCATTGTCCTCAACGCTTGAGGAGTTCTTGATGCTTTTGTATAAAATTCTTGTCCTCCCATGTGGAATCTTCAGCTGGTAAGTCCTTCCATCGGATAAGATACTCTAAAATTAATCGATTTCGTAGCTTTCAGGTTCTTGTTTCTGTGGCTGCTCCAGGTTCCAATATGAATTTTCCTTCCTCTTCAATTTCTGGCAATATTGTTTGAATTGGGATCTTTTGCAACTTTTGAATAAGTGGCCATACTTCTTTGTCCTTTTTCCATTCATCCCTTGCTTCATTTATCCAATCTAGTTGGATAATACAAATAGCACAAAACAATGCTTCCACATCCTCATCCTTGAAGAGTCTTCCCATTTGGTATGGTCGCCATTTTTTAAGTGCATGTAGTATTCCCAACATTTCTTTCTCATAAATATCTTGCTTGAGATGTAGCAGTAAAAATACCCAATCACCTACATCAAAATATTTTTCACTACGATGTTAATCTACCTTTGTTTCACTTGATTTTGCACCAAAGTGGCATTATCCTTTAAAAGTTGGACAACTTGTTTTTGATGCTCGATGTGATCTTTCACTTCTTGAACCTTTTTCTTCTTGATATGTCCTTCTATCTCTAGAGTTTGAGGAGTGCTGATTTGTTCCAATCCTTTACAAGATATGGTTGGATTCATTTCTTGACGCTCGATGTGATCTTTCACTTCTTGAGCATTCTTCTTCTTGATATGTCCTTCTATCTTGATAGTTTGAGGAGTGGTAATTTCAACCAATGAATTAGAAGATATGGTTGGATTCATTTCTTCTTTCATGATGTGATCTTTCACTTCTTGCAGCTTTTTCTTCTTGATATGTCCTTCTATCTTGAGAGTTTGAGGAGTGGTAATTCTTGCCAATGCTTTAAAAGATATGGTCTGATTCAATTCTTCTCTATCTGGGGTGGGTTCCTAGCGTATATCCTCTTCTTTTGATGTTTCCTGATCCTTTTCTTCCTCCTCTTCATATTCTATGTAAAATAATTTCTTCTCAGCACACTTATGACCTTTAGTGCATTTTTTATCACAATTGTAACAAAGCCCTTTTTCTCTTTTTCTTCCAATTTTTGTGGTGTCACCCTTGTAGGTTGTGGAAGGCTAGGAGAAAAAACACTTCTGTCTTTATAGTTGTGAGGGGTATGCTTATTGGTTTCCATAATTTTGCTTTCCACTATGTCACAAAGCTCTTTTACTCTTTCCAATTGTTATGGTGTTGCTCCAAAGAAGGTGTTGCTCTTTGTATCCTCATAATGTGCTATCATTTCCTCCGTGAAAATTGACCACATAACAAGTTGTTTATGAGAAGAAAGCCCTTCATACCATAAAAATTGTTCTGGTTCTAAATATGAATATGCAATACATACCTTTTGTAATAGTGGTACACCATATAGATCAAAATATTGCTCCATTTGAACTATCCAATTTACTGGATCCTTGCCATCAAACTTCCTCATCTTGTTTTTTCTTGATTTTATGAGCTCGATCTTGAAAGGGATATAACTCTATACCTTCAGATCTTTATGTTTTGAAATTGTGACCTGTAGTAGCCCTCTGTGTCCTCTTTCCAATCCCACTAGTCTGATCCAAATTGGATTCCCCAGGAAAGAGTTATGCACAATCTCCCAAGATGACTTTATTATAGACCTTTCCAGAAGAGCGAACTTGTATGAAGTGCCATGTGTCCCTGTTTTGACCTATGGATCCGAAAAATATATACAAGAAGCTATAGTCCATCCTCTTTCTGTACCTTCTTACGAAGTTTCAATCTGATGCTAAGAGAGAAAGTTATGACGATTTTCCCCAGGTCACCGGTTTGGAATGTAATTCAGGAGTCTGCAAGAAGACCAACTTCCTGAGATCATATATCCGAAAATATATAGCGAATAGTTCTAAACTTCAGAGCCTTGATTCAGCATGATTTCTTCTGAAATGGGTTTTTTTTTAGCTTCTGAAACATCGCAAATTTTTTTTTATAGTGAAAATACCACAATGACCTATTTGGAGCAGTGAAACCCTATAATCCAAAGCTCTCATACCGAATGTTATGAAACCAGCTTCAAGAAAGATAGAAAAGATAGATCAATGCCTTAGAATTCAGCCTCTTCAAGGGGACAACCTCCTTTACATTACATAAATGAAAAATTCTTCGATGATGCAAATGAAAAAACCTCCTTTCTATATATAGGAGTCTAAGGAGTCATAATATAACCCAGCCAACTTAACAATAATAATACAAAGCCACAAAAATAACAATAGAGCGATTCTATGGGGCAGAGTAATAACAATATGGGGATAATAGAGGCACAAAAATATTAATAAGGGATGCAACTACAATAGTAATGGGGTAATCACTAGTATTATAGGGGCCTAACATGCCCCTCTCCTTCAAAAAAGTGTTGTCCTCAACGTTTGAGTAGTTTTGGATGATTTTGTATAAAATTATCATCCTCCCATGTGGAATCTTCAGTGGATAAGTTCTTCCACTTTATAAGATACTCTGAAATTGATCGATTTTGTAGCTGTCGAGTTCTTGTTTCTGTGACTGCTTCAGGTTCTAATATAATTTCTCCTTCCTTGTCAAGTTCTGGCAATATTGTTTGAATTGGGAGCTTGTCGGCTATAACCTTCTTTAAGCAGGAAACATGGAAAACTGAGTGCAATCAAGAAGCTGCAGGAAGCTCCAATTTCTATGCCATAGTACCAATCTTTTGCAACACCTTGGACGGACCATAATACTTTGATGATAATTTATTATCCTTCTTAGCTTGCTTGAGGGAAATTTGCTTATATGGTTGTAGCCATAGGAATACCAAATCACCTACATCAAAACTTCTTTCACTGCGATGTTGATCTGCCTGTTGTTTCATTCTATTCTGTGCCAACACAAGGTTATCCTTTAAGAGTTGGAGGACTTGTTGTTGATGTTTGATGTGATGTTCGACTGCTTCAAACTTTTTCTTCTTGATATGTCCTTCTATCTTTAGAGTTTGAGGAGTGTTAATTTCTTCCAATCCTTCACAAGATATGGTTAGATTCATTTCTTAATGCTCGATGTGATCGTTCACTTCTTGAACATTTTTCTTCTTGATATGCCCTTCTATCTTGATAGTTTGAGAAGTGGTAATTCTAACCAATGAATTAAAAGGTATGGTTGGATTCATTTCTTCTTTCTCGATGTGATCTTTGACTTCTTGCACCTTTTTCTTCTTGATATGTCCTTCTATCTTGAGAGTTTGAGGAGTGGTAATTCTTGCCAATGCTTTACAAGATATGGTATGATTCATTTCTTCTTTGTCTGGGGTTGGGTCCTAGCATATATTCTCTTCTTTTGATGTTTCTTGATATTTTTCTTCCTCCTCTTCATACTCTATGTAAAATAATTTATTCTCAACACACTTATGACCTTTAGTGCATTTGCAATCACAGTTGTAACAAAGTCGGTTTTCTCTTTTTCTTCCAATTGTTGTGGTGTAACCCTTGTAGGTTGTGGAAGACTAGAAGAAACAACACTTCCATCTTTATAGTTGTGAGGGGTAGAATTCCTTGTTTCCATAATTTTACTTTCCATTATGTAACAAAGCCCTTTTACTCTTTCCAATTGTTGTGGTGTTGCTTTAAAGAAGGTGTTGCTCTTTGTATCCTCATAATGTGATATCATTTTCTCCCTGAAAATTGACCACGTAACAAGTTGTTTACGAGAACAAAGCCCTCCATACCATAAAAATTGATCTGGTTCTAAATATGAAGATGTAATACATACCTTTCGTAATAGTGGTACACCATGTAGATCAAAATATTTCTCCATCTGAAGTATCCAATTTACTGGATCCTTGCCATCAAACTTCCTCATCTTGCTTTTTCTTAATTTTAGGAGCTTGATCTTGAAACAACTATAACTCTATACTTTTGGATCTTTAAGTTCTAAAATGATGACCTGCAGTAGCCCTCTGTGTGCTCTTTCCAATGCCATCGGTCTGATCCAAATTGGATTCTCCAAGGAAGGGTTATGCCAAATCTCCGACAGTGACTTGATTATATACTAGTTCAATAGAGCGAACTTATACAACATGCCACGAGTCACTGTTTCGACCTTTGGCTCTGAAAAATATATACAATAAACTACAATCCGTCCTCTTTCTATACCTTCTGAAGGAATTTCAATTTGATGCTCAGAGAGAAAGTTATGATGATTTTCCCCAGGTCACCTATTTGGAATGTAATTCAGGAGTCTGCAAAAAGACCAACTTCCTCAGATCATATCTCCTCAAATATAGCGCAAAAAGCTCTGAAATTTGGATTGGCGATTCAGCGCTATTTCTTCACAAACGGGTTTTTGTTTTAGCTTCTGAAATGTTGCAGAAACAAAGTTATAGTGAAAATGCCACGATGACCTGTTTGGAGTAGAAAAACCCTAGAATCCAAAGCTCTGATACCAAATGTTATGAAACCAGCTCAAGAAAAGATAGAAAAGATAGATCAACGCCTTAGAATTCAGCCTCTTCAAGGGGGAAACCTCCTTTACATTACATAAATGAACAATTATTGGATTATTCAAATGAAAAAACCTCCTTTCTATATATAGGAGTCTAAGGAGTCACAATATAAAGACAACCTAACAATAATAATATAAAGCCACAAAAATAACAATAGAGGGATTCTATGGGGCACATTAATAACCATATGGGGATAATAGGGGCACAAAATATTAATAAGGTGTACAATTACAATAGTAATGGGGTAATCACTAGTATTACAGGGGCCTCACATATACTGATCACAGATAACAAAACTCTTGAATAAAATTGAAGAGTGTGAAGAAAAACCAAAATCTGAAGGCAAAAACAGTCTTATCTAATCATCGCACCTGTAACATAGGGAAAAAGGGATGCATCTCACCTACTACACACGGGAGGTGCAATGCATCCATATTGTCAAAAGGAGATAGTGCGATGGTCTAGGGATGAGACTTTTACTTGGTTTTTAGTCACAGTTTGCAGCTCAGTTCAGGGATTTAGGCTGAGGTAATGATAGTCAATAAATACAAATCATAGGGGCTGATCTAATGAGGTTACTTAAGCCACCACCAATGAAATTAGGATGTTTGCAAATCAATTGTTTCAGTTTATAAAAAAAACCCAAAGATGGACTGAAGCAACATTGATCTACTTTGTAGTTGCATAGCAAAAGAAGTTCGAAGGCTAGCTGGCTTGACTTCATGCTCCATCTGTAGTTTATAAAGCAAAGAAATATAAACAAGCAAACAAGCTATTCACTCCCCACTGGAGTTACCATTTTTTTATCAGAAAATATAGTGTCCATTCAGAGCTGCTAGTCCCACTAAGACAGGTAGCTATCTTAGAAACAAACAAACTCAAGTTACTTGTGTTTTCCTTTATGAGAAGTAGATGAGAGAGAAGCAAAGAGTACTAACCTCAGTCTTCACTTGGCTCGTTGCTTGTTTCCTCTCCCCTATGACAGATCTTTTCGATTCCTTCTTCGCTTGTCCAGCTTCAAAGAACACCTATAGAGTCAAAGCAGCATGATACCATCAAAGCACAGAGATCTACAACTATAAACAATATAGGAACAAATATATATTGACCACACAAATGCATATATCAGCTTAGACATACAAGAATGTGGAGGAAAACTAAAATAGCTTTATTGATAGAAAGAATAGAAGAGAGGATTACAACCCATTGATCTGACCCAATGTCATCCTCCCAGCATGAAAGCCCTTCTTCACCTCATGAAAAGCTTAGATCACCCAACACTATGATGTTCCACAAAGAAGCCAACAACACTTCCTTACAAAATACAAGATTCCAACCTTTGGGTCTCTGGGATGAGGGATCCATATATAGATTTTTGCAAGTGGGTGAGTCAACTTATGAGATGTTGATTAGTTTCCTCTCTCTGATAGTTCTTGGTTCCACTTGGAGAATCATGATCTCTTACTCATCCCTGGGTGAATTTAGAGAGGCATCTGTTAAATGGGCAGTTTCTAGAAGATTCTTTTGGTTTCCACCTAGCCAACTGATTCTGCCATTTGTCTTCTCTCACTCATCGCAACCCATAGAAGGGATTTTCAGTATGCATCACACTTTTTACATGTGGCAGGTGAAATTCATCGCACCCTTGGCACTAAGTTGTTTGTATGGTCCAGTTTTGACTAGTTCTGAGTAGTTTCTGATGGAGAACTTATGGGAGATTATGTAATCGGCTGACCTTTCTCCTTTAGGGTATGAAACAAAACTTTTAGGGACTTAGAAGCCCTTGGTTTATGGACATATGTGATTGGGGTTGCAGTGCCCAAATATGTCTATAACAATGCCTCTGACTGTGCTATTGGTGTAGTTATTACTCAATAGGGGCATCTAGTGGCATATCACAATGAGACACTTTCAGACACTGTTTGAAACTGTCCCACCAATGAGAATGAGATGTATTCCTTGTGTAGACATGCCAACAATGGAAGCATTACATTTTTCAGAAGGAAACGATCATCCAAATAGATCACTCATCCATATAGTTCATATAGACATAAGGGAAGTTGCAAAACGATTGCGATAAGAAATGGTCCACATACCTACAATAGTTCCATTTAAACATTAATTACAAGAAGGGAAAAACCAAAAATGTTTCGTACTTCCTCATCCAGCTCTTAGCCATGGCACTGACCATTGTTCTTGAATCTTATGGGCACGAGACTCCGGGGTGGCCACATCTTTACAAGAGTGATCCAGAATTTGGAAACACATAATAGACACTAGTCGAAGGCAAACAAGCTCCAAAAGTTCACCTCCAAGATGCATTGTTATGCCACCTAGGACACCTCTATGTTCCTTAAATGAACGTACCAATATCATTTTTGAGGCGCACTATTCAAGTCACTCGACATCTTGTTGTTAGGATATTCCGACACATAAGAATAGTTAAGTATAACTTGGTCTAGTATAGAGTTAGGTAAAGTGTGTTTCTTTACTATGTACTTTTGTAACTTACAATCCGACGGTCACGATATGTAGTGATCTGACGGTTCATTCTCTCCTTGGTATTACCGACACTTGATCTGTGGCTTAACAACCGATTGGTCCATGATCTCTATTTAAAGAGAATGGAGGGTCATTTGTAGGTTAACTGTTCACGAGAGAAGCTTATGTAAATTTTCATTCTTTTATTAATAAATTGTCTGAAGTGGCCACGTTGGCTTAGGCCATGGACTGTTTCCCTTTTTGAGGGTTTTAACCACGTCAAAAATAATGGTGTATTGATCTGTGATCTGTTTGTGAGTAGTTTCCTTTGGTGTTTTGTCTCAGGAACTTACCCTATAAATTCCTACATGGTATCAGAGCTATTTGAGGGCCGCGTCCGTTGGTGATCCAAATATGAAACCAGTAGAACTGCATTGGACTGTCGTTTCCTAGATCTGCTATTTCTCACTACTTTCGGGCTGAGAGGATTGATCCGTTGTTTTAGGAGCATCTCTTGTAGTGAGGAACCCCTTTTATCTCACGTGAAAAGGTTTCGGGTAGCCCTAGCTACGTCATTTTTCAGATCTGGAGGTATACAATGTTTTTTTGCAGATTCTAGTTTTTTTTCTCTCTGTTTATTATTTCGGTTTATTTAGCTTCTTTTTTATTACCAGATCTATACCTTTCATTTTTGCGTATGCTCTTTTCCCTGCGACTCTATGCAATCTGGGCAAATAAGAAACATAAAGGAAGGATTTTTCTCATGCGTATGCTCTTTTCTACTGCGCCTTAGTGTGATCTCGGAAAATCAGAAACATTGAGGAAAATATTTAGTTTCCGGGTAAAGCTAACTTTAAGCCGAAAGGTTTGTTTTTTTTTTGTATGTCCATGTTGGGTTTTGTGTTTTTGTTTTGTAGGGATAAAAAGAGCTTTCTCGAGCAAGCACGCAATCCAAAGCTCACTTGGTTTAAAGCTAATTTATGAGAGTAGAGGTCTTGCGTTCAAATCTCCTTTTTGTTGGAAAAGGGGCGGTTTTTTCTGCACATTCCCGCACTTCGTCGGTGCCTTCATCAACGTTTCTTCAAAAATCCATAACTTCTTCATTCAGAAGCCATTTTTAGAGCCGTTTTTTTGAACCAGCCTAATTTTTCGAGATCTTTGCATTGGAACACTTAGTTTTAGCATATATAGCTTCAGTTTCTATTAAAATGGAAATTCCATGCCAAGTTATTCTTGACAGCACCAACTACCTCCAATGGTGGTCCTACATTGTGGATTTACTTAGAAGTAAAGGTCTTTACAGAATAGCCTCAAGCCAAGAAACCAAACCGAAAGATGAAGATAAGGTAGCTAAATGGGAAAATAGGCAAGATCAAGCACGCGGGTTGATAGGGATGTTTATTTCTCCATATCTTAGATTCCATATTGTAGAACTTGATAGTCTTGAAGAAGCAATGAAGCAGATTACTAAACTTTTTGGAATAAAAAATGAACTTAGAGCCCATCAACTTGAAAATGAGTTGCTTACATTGGACCCCAATAATTTTTCTTGCATTGAAGATTTTTTGTCCAAGTTCAAGACCCTTAGACTTCTCTTGGAAGGTGTTAAGGTTAAGAAAGAAGATAATCACCTTATCTATTCCATTCTTACTAAGTTGGGACCAGCCTACTCTATGTTTGTTTCCACCTTCCATTCTACAAGAGAAGCCTTCATTTCTCAAGGACAAACCTACAAGCCCCCTTCCTTTGATTCTTTTTGTGATTCTTTAATAAGAGAACAAGAGAAACTCTTACACCTTGGTCTTCTTAATCTTGGAAACTCTTCTAAGAAAGCATTAACTGCCCAGCAACAACCAAATTCAAAGAATCCTAAGAAGTCGTATCCTAAAAGGAATGGTCCTAAACCAAACTAGGGTTCTAAGTAATTT
The DNA here is from genome assembly GCA_000404065.3 of Pinus taeda. Classification (NCBI taxonomy): domain Eukaryota; kingdom Viridiplantae; phylum Streptophyta; class Pinopsida; order Pinales; family Pinaceae; genus Pinus; species Pinus taeda. The sequence goes on along the minus strand of APFE030797481.1, from coordinate 139,996 downwards.
CAGCCTCAAAATGAAAATTCATTTCACTAGAATGATAAGGAAAATAAAAACAAAGGGAAGAAGGCTGATAGACATTGCCACTTTTGAAATCGAGATGGCCACTTAGAATCTAAATGCTTTAAGAAGATGGAAGCCTTGGAAGCATCAATGAAGAAGCATAACATCCACTTAGAGCACTCTTCAAATTCATCTTCAGGAATGGCACTTTCTGCATGTGGTTGTCAAGCATCTCGGTCTGGCTATGCACTAAATGTATCTTCTTCCTCTCATTCTCATGAGTGGCATTGATTCTGGAGCTTCTTATCACATGGCCAAAAACAAAGCCATGTTTTCTTCTTTAAATGATTGTAACACCAAAAATATATATGTTGGTGATGATAGATCTCTTAGTGTTGTAGGGACTAGAACTGTTCATATAGACAATGGTCAATTTAATGATGTATTATGTGTTCCAACCTTATCCTGCAACCTTCTATCTGTATATCAGATAACTCATTCAGGTGAAGGTAAAATCGTTGAATTTTCACCTCACGATGTTGTAATTAAGGACCTAAAGGATCCTAGACAGATTTTAGCTACTGGCATTGCTGATGATTCTATAAGGTTGTATAAGTTTCACAACTTTGGGTCATCAAATCTTCCCTTGGTATTTGTTGCTCATAATGATGAAGTGAGAAAACTTTGCCATGAGCGATTTGGTCACTTAAACTATCGCTCCCTTCAGAATCTATGTAAAGAAACTATGGTGACAGGTCTTCCAATGGTATCTTGCAGAGATGGTGTTTGTTCCGGATGTGTACTTGAAAAACATCATCGGGACAATTTTGAAAAACGTGCCTCTTGGCACGCCTCAGCCCCTTTACAACTTGTGCACAGTGATTTATGTGGTCCACTTCCAGTTGTTTCCTTCTCTGGCTACACGTATTAACTTTCATTGATGATTTCTCCAGACGCACTTGGGTATATTTCTTAAAACTCAAGAGTGAAGTATTTAACAAATTCTTGGCCTTTAAGGCCTTTGTTGAAAAACAATCTGGACATCAAATTCTTAAGCTAAGATCAGATAATGGCGGAGAATATGTTAAAAATGACTTCATCAACTTTTTCACTGAGCATGGAATCCAAATGCAACATACTGTTCCATATACTCCACAACAAAATGGTGTAGCTGAAAGTCAGAATCACACCTTAAAGGAAATGGCTAATTGTATGCTTCAATCTAAAGAAATTAGTCTTAACTATTGGGCATAAGCAATTAACTGTGCAAATTGCATACTAAATCGCACTCCTACTAAAGCTTTAAAGAACATCACTCTAGAAGAAGCATGGAGCTCTATTAAACCAGATGTGAGTCACTTTCGTGTTTTTGGAAGTGAAGCATGGGCCTATATTCTCAATGAAAAACGTAAAGCTTTAGAACCAAAGAGTGAAAAATGTATCTTTGTTGGATATTTTGAAGATGTCAAAGCATATAGAATTATTCCATTTAAGTCCAAAAATGTTATAATTAGAAGAGATGTAAAGTTTGATGAAAATAAATTGGCCTACGAGCCTAGTTCGGCGCATGTGCGACCTCTCTCTATCTCTTCTACCTTTGAACATATTTCTTCTTCAGATGATGAAAGTGAGGATCACAATCCTCCCCCACCTTCTCAAGATCATCCTTCAGCTCCTTCAGCTCCTTCACTTCTAAAATGGGTCCAAGCTACTCGAGATGCATCAGGTGATCTTGCCGGTGATCCTACAGATCAGCGTCGTACCCGTTCTTAGTTTGAAAGAGCCTCTTATTTACTGGATCAAGTGTCAGCAAATTATGATCCTGACACCTTTGCAGAAGCTTCAGGCCATCCAGATTGGGACGCAGCTATGAATGAAGAATATCATTCATTATTGGCAAACGATACATGGGATCTTGTTCCTCTACCAAAGGGGCGCAAACTTGTTAGATGATAATGGGTTTACAGAACCAAGTATGGGCTAGATGGGAAAGTTGATAAACATAAAGCTCAACTTGTTGCTAAGGGCTTTTCACAAGTTGAAGGCATTGATTATACTGAAACCTTTTCCCCTGTTGCCAAAATGAACTCTGTCCGCCTTGTTCTTTCCCTTGCTGCCTCTTTCAAAAGGGAAGTCCATCAGATGGATGTTAAATCCGCCTTCTTGCATGGGGACTTGCATGAAGAAATCTATATGGAACAACCTATTGGCTTTATACAAACAGACTCTAGTCTTGTATGTCAGCTTAAGAAATCCCTTATGGTCTCAAGCAAGCTCCTTGAGCTTGGTATGCCAAAATGGATAGCTTTCTTTTAGAATCTGGCTTTTCTAGGTGTCATTCTGACAATACTGTCTACACCAAGAAAGTGGGCAAGTCTCTTATCATTCTTATTCTTTATGTTGATGATCTTATCCTCACTGGTAGTGATCCCAACCTTATTAACCATGTGAAGTCCAGCCTTAAAAAGAAGTTTGAAATGACAGACTTAGGACATTTACATTATTTTCTCGGTCTTCAAGTCTTGCAATCCAAGGAAGGTATTTTCCTCTCCCAATCCAAGTATGCCTGTGATCTTCTACGCTTTTTTCACATGGAAGATTGTAAGCCAGCTCCTTCTCCCTTTCAGTCAGGAGTCAAACTTTCAGTCACTTGTACTTCCCCAGAAGTTGATGCTACCTTATACCGTCAACTTGTAGGAAAACTTTTGTATCTAACCCATACACGTCCTGACCTTTCCTTTGCTGTTGGCCTTGTTGCTCAGTTTATGCAAACCCCACGTGAAATTCATTGGAAAGCAGCTAAAAGAATACTTCATTATGTTCGAGGTACAGTTCAGTTTGGAATTCAATACAGTGCCGAAGCATCTCCTCTATTGGTTGGTTTCACTGATTCTGATTGGGCTGGTTACCCTGATGATCGGAAGTCTACTGCCAATTATGTGTTCACTCTTGGTTCAGGACCTATTACATGGGCTTGTAAGAAACAAGGTGCCATTTCTCTTTCTTCTGCAGAAGCAGAGTATCATGGTGCCGTAGAAGCTAGTAAGGAAGCCTTGTGGCTTCGTCAGATCCTATCAGAGTTTGGCTTTCAACAGCAGCATCCGACTACACTTTCGTGTGATAATCAAAGTGCCATTCAACTATGCAAAGATCCAGTCCAGCATCAGCGTAGCAAACACATTGAACTACACATGCACTTCATCAGAAAGCTCATTCATGACCATGTTTTTGAAGTGCAATATTGTTCAACAGATGATCAAGTTGCAGACATCGTTACAAAGGCTCTCACAGAGGCGAAGTTTACTAAACTTCAATTTATGGTTGGAGTTCAGGAAGTTGTCACTAAGGGGGGATAGGCTCTAGTGCCTCCTTCCTTCTCCTATTGTGTCATATTTGTAAATTCCCATTCAAGATTAGGGTAGCCCTTATTGTTGCTTGGGTTGACATCAATAACAACCACTGATCAACAATCTCCCCCTTTGGAATTGATGGAAAAGAAAGTACTCCCCATGTGATAATGACACCTCTTCCTATTTCCTTCTCTCCCCATTTTTCATCAATGGCAAGGGTAACGCCCCCTGATAAACTGTCATCTTGTGAACCTATACACACCCTAACAAATTGTCATTGAATTCTAGAAAAACATTCTTCTCTACCTCCCACTAGAGGGATGCCCGAATGCCCTAGTTTCTTCAGTAATCAACTAAATGGATGCCCCAACACCTTAGCTAGCTACAACTTGCCCTAGCACCACCCTACCACCCTGAAGTGTTCATAGGTCCCAACCTGTAGGCGACTTCATACACCTACCTAACACATCCCTGCCACCCTATAATGACCGAAATAAGACAAGATTGTGGATTCCCAAACCAAGGACAACAATCCACGATACGATAAGATATACATTGATTTTTGTGTGCTTGACCAAACACCAATCACTCTATGACCTACAACCCAACTATGACGTCATCCCAAAAATGACTCCTATACCTCCCAACACTGCCTCTTCGACTCTAGGTAGAATGGCACTTTTATAATATTTACAATGATGACTCTTTTACAACTTTACAATGATCAATGAAAAAGGGGGGAGATTTTTGGCAAAAATTTATGAGATTATTTACAAAACTTGAATCCAATGTTCAGAGAGAAAGTTATGATGATTTTCCCAAAGTCACCTGTTTGACATGGAATTAAGGAACCTACAAAAACCCTAACTTCCCCGATCATATCTCTGAAAATATAATGAATCAAGATCTGAAATTTGGTCACAAGGTTCATCAAGATTTTAGATCAAATGGGTTTTAATGTTAGATTATAAATCTTCATAGAAACAAAGTTATAGCAAAAATTCCACAATGACCTGTTTGAAGCCACAAAATCCCTACTAGAGGAGGATATGAGGGTCGCTATTTATATGAATGTCTTGAGTTGAGAGGGTCCTCAACAAGTGAACATTAGAGGGATTTTAGGAGAATTTTTTCTATTATTGACTATTCAATGACCACAACCAATTATGAGTTCCATGCCACTACCCCATAGGGTTTTAGCTCACTGACTGGGGTTACTAACTTCAAATACAAATATCTCTCAAATCGTGAAGAATTACGTGGCGTGTCATATATCAACAAAAACATCTCAATGAGTAGAATCCATCTAGAAGATACTTGACTCATAATAGAGTAAGCTGTCAAGTCAAAATTCCCATGCAAGATCAGGTTAGCCCTTGGTGCTTCTTGGGTTGACATAAATGACAACTACTGATCAACCATCTCCCCCTTTGGAATTGTTGCCCCTACAATCATGACTCCTCTTCCTACTGCCTTCTCTCCCCCTTTGTCATCAGTGGCAAAGGGTAACTCCCCTTAACAAACTGTCAGCTTGCGAGCCTATACACACCCTGACAAAATGTCATTGAATTCTAGAAAAACATTCTTCTCCAGCTCCCACTGGAAGGACACCCCAATGCCCTGGTTTCGTCAGTAATCAACTAAATGGATGCCCCAACACCTTAGTGAGCCACAACTCGCCCTAGCACCACCCTAGCACCCTGAAGTGTTCACATGCCCCAACGTGTAGGCGACTTCATACACCTGCCTAACACCTCCCTTCCACCCTATAATGATTGAAATAAGATAAGACTGTGCATTCCCAAACTAGGGACAAAAATCCACGATATAATAAAATTTACAATGATTTTCTTGTGCTTGACCAAATACCGAATCACTTTATGACCTGCAACTCAACCATGACATCATCCCAACAATGACTCCTATACCTCCCAACACTGCCTCTTTGACTCTAGGCAGAATGGCTCTTTTACAATCTTTACAATGATGTCTCTTTTACAAATGCCTCTTTTACAACTTTGCAACGATGACTCTTTTACAAATTTATAATGATGACTCTTGGCCTTAACAATGCTTCATGATGTTTGGATGGTTGCCATGCCTTCAAAGATGTCTCGTTGCAATGTTTCCTTTTATTTGATACTTCTACTCTTGAATTCTTGCTTGATGTTGTACTTGAATCTTCTTCTACTTGCATGCAAAATTTTCCCAATGAAACCAATCCAAAAACAAAACAAAAAACCCTTCAACTTACCTTTGCCTGCAAAATGCATGTAAGTGCATAATAATGAATAAATACAAATTAAAATTACAATGCATACATGAAGTGTGCCTGTCTTTGTTGTTGACTTGTTGCAGTAGTAGACAAAGGCTTCCACTCTTGATATAAATTTGGACTCTATGCAAGACTATATCCAAAACTAACCTAAAGATATATATAATAAAAACTGATGACAGACCCTAGACTTGTGATGGACCAAGTTCTAACTACAACAACAGAGACCATTCTATCAACTATGACAAGGCAAGTAACATGAACTTACAACATCATATAAATTTAGCAAACTTGGTATAGCATCAAGAAAATGTAGCATCAAATGTGTAGTATCAAGAATAGGACATCCAGAATGTGGTATCAGAACTGAATGTGACATATAGAGACATAGAGATATAACCGAGACCCTATATATACTTATGTTGTCCTGAAAAAACATATGTAAGAGATGATACTCAAAATTCAAATGTAAACACTAATTATACATACCTTGCTGTAGGAGACTTACCCTTGACTCTTGATGTGTGGTCCTTACTGCAATGATCCTTAAATGCATGCTTTTTCTTGCCTTCTAGGAGCTCCATATTGATTTTGTTTTATCTATGCAATTTCGGATCTCCAGGATTTGAAATTTCACCCTGTGGTTATCGCTCTGAGTCATATTTCCAACCCCACTAGTCTAATCAAGATTGGATTCTTCAAGAAAGAGTTGTACCTAATCTCCCACAATGACCTGAATATAGACTAGTTTAGTAATTGGAACTTGTACGAAGTTCCATGTGTCACTGTTGGGACCTTCAGACCAGAAAACGATACCCAACAAACTACAATATGTCCTTTTTTTTTCAATATTTACAAAATTTGAATCCAATGCTTGGAAAGAAAGTTATGAAAATGTTCCCAACATCACCTATTTGACATGGAATCTCGGAGCCTGCAAAAACCCTAAATTGCTTAGATCATATCTACGAAAATATAGCGAATCAAGATCTGAAATTTGGTCACGCTGTTCACCAAGATTTTGTCTCAAATGGGTTTTAATTTCAGCTTCCAAAGCTTCGCAGAAAAAGGTATATAAAAAATGCCATGATGACCTGTTTGAAACCACAAAATCCCTACTAGAGGAGGATACGAGGGTCACTATTTATATCAATGCCTTGAGTTGAGAGGGTCCTCAACAAGTGAACATTGGATGGATTTTAGGAGCAAAAAAAAAATTATTAATTATTTAATATTCAATGACCACAACCAATTATGAGTGCCATGCCACAACCCCATAGGGTTTTAGCCCACTAACTGGGGTTACTAGCTTCAAATGTGAATATCTCTCAAACCGTGAAGAATTACATAGTGTGCCATATATCAGTAGAAAGTTCTCAACGTGTGGAATCCATCTAGAAGATCCTTGACTTGGAATAGAGTAAGTTGTGAAGTTAAAATGTGCATGCAAGATTAGGGTAGCCCCTGGTGCTGCTTGGGTTGACATCAATGACAACCAGTGATCAACAACATGTTGACTACTATTAGTTTAGCATTGAATAATTCAAGTTATAATGTTTAACTTTGAAAAAAAATATTTATACTTAAATATTAATGAAAAAAATATTTTTCAAACATTTGATTGGACCATAACTTTGAAGGTCTTATTGCAACATATTTTCCATGTCGATAACTGCCTCATATTGTTTTTCCATAATTTCGGGATGTAATTGCAATATTTATGACATGATTTTTAAATATTTGTGCAATTACTTTTCATTGTTAATATTCATAGGAAAACCACCTAAAATTAAAATCCATGACAATAGTTAATATTAACATAAATAACTTATTTACCATCAGTTACGATCCACTATAATTTAAGCAAGTATTTTCATAAAAAATGAATAGGAAGAAGATGGAAATAAATATACCTATCCAAATGTTTCTTCAACCCTTCAACATGTAGGAGTAAAAGTGTAAATGTGCAAATTTAGTAGTGGTTACTATAATTAAAATTCATTTTCTATCAAATTTAAAGAAATTAATATAACGTTTAAATTATGTGGATTTTTTAATTATGTTATAATTTTTCCAATATTAAGTGAATAATCTACATTTTATCTATGATAAATAATGTTTGTGAAAAAATTTACATTATTGATTGAATTTAGGCTTCTGTGATCTATATCTTATGCGTTAGGAAATCTTTTCGAGAAATCGCATTAGAGATAATTTATCACCCGTTTCGAACCATCTAGTGTGTTTCATCTTCCATACAAGATGGAGAATCAGATCATGGCACTAGATTAAATAGAGAGACCAATGTAGAGATCCTTAACGGTTATAATAAACAACTAGTTTTGAAAAATATTTTTTAGGATGTTAAAATTGACTTAAGTCAAATTTTGAATAAGTCAAATATTTAGATGAAGTCTAAGTTGATTTTTTTTATATTAAAATATAAATAAATAGGAGTTAAATTGAAATAAATAATATTTTATTATATAAAATCAAATATTTGATTAAATTAAATCAAAATTAAATCACTTATTAAGTTATGGTTAGATATTAAAGTCCAATATATTTAGATGGAAGAATTAAATTATTTGGAATAAAAATGTTTAAATCTAATATTTATTTTAACATAATAAAATGTTATATCAAATAATATAAAGTAAAATAAATATTAGATTTAAACATATTCCAAATAATTTAATTCTTCCATCTAAATATTTGACTCAATATCCAACCATAACTTAATAATTAATTTAATTTTTAATTTAATTTCAATCTAATATTGATTTATATAATAAAATATTATTTTATTAATTCAATTTTATTTTTATTTATTTATATTTTAATCACTTTTTTAAAGTTAGTCTTGATCTAAATATTAGACTTATTCAAAATTTGACTTAAGTCAATTTTAAGATCCTAAAATTATTTTTCAAAACTAGTTATTTATTATAATTGAAAGATCTTTTTATATTGGTCTCTCTATTTAATCTTGTGCCATGATCTGATTCTCCATCTTGTCTTGAGGATAAATTTCATTGGATGGTTCGAAAGGCTTTTATAAATGATCTTTATTGTGATTTCTCTAGAAATATTTAGTAACACATAATTATATTATTGGTAAATAAAGAATGAACAAAAAAAAAGTTTGATAAAGATAATGAAATAAAGAGGAGAAAGTGAATTATGGAATTTAGAAAAAAGTTTGTTAATATAATTGTTTGTCTGGTTTCAATGTTATGCTCATTGATATCCTTCCACAACCACATGAATCTCTTCCCTCTGATACACAAGATCGCACAACCAAAAAACACAAAAAAACCAAATCAAAATATAGTTCAATTAACCTTCTCGACTCTTATCTGGCCGCTGATACTTTGAATAGGGATACCAAAAAAAGTTTATAAGAATCGTCAAATAATTATGTCATTACTAATGAATGTTTGTGAATGGGAAATGAGATCTCTGTCTTTACAGAGAGAAATATAGAAGACTAACTTTGTTGGAGGGTAGTATACGATCAACCTCATAAAAAGGGAAAATCTAGAGAAGTTAATTTGACTAACTCAACACAAGCGAGGGTGGTCATGTTAAGACAATGAGGCGAAATGAGAATGATAACAAAGTAGGTAAGGAATGTATAATGTTCTTGCAGACACCACCATCGACCAAGGCATATATATTATCAAAGTTTTCTAGAATGGAAATTTTTTTTATCCAAATATTTATAATTTCAATTGGAACTTAGTAAATATGCATAACACATGTTTGTAAAACAATTTCAACTTTTATCTTGTAGAGATTTAAATATATATATTAGGGATGTCATAACATACTTGTAGAGTTTGTGAAAGAAATTTAAATTTTATCATATAGGGATTTAATTATATTAATTAGGGATGCTATATAAGTATATCATAAGCTTCAATTGATATAATTCCTATGTGCAGCGACAATAAATTCTAATAAAAATAAACTACAAATTATTAGGCAAAGACAAAATATCATATCAATTAGCTAATATTTCTACTTTTTAATTAGGTTAACCCAAAACTTCATATTAGTTTAACTAATATTTTAACTTTTGTTTGTTCTCAACCAATCATAAAAATTTCATATTAGAAGTCTTTACAAAAGAAGAATTGATGGCCATCCAAGCATCTATATACCTGCGTTTTAGTACAAACATTTCATAGTAATAAATATTTATTTGGTTGTTTTTGAGTTTTTTTTCTTGTTTCAGTTGTATCACCTTGACATTGTTTTTAAACACTGTAGTTAAACATTGCATGAGAAGAATGAGGATGAAGAAGTGTGTTTGAATATGAGTATATTAGTTGTACATACATATTACATCTACATGCAAAAGCACAACAACACATAAACATTTTAATCAATCTCTACACAAGAGTAAACGGCTGAATTTCGCCTTAGCCCCTAACAATGATATTACCTAAGGCCAAAGAAGCTCCTTATAGTAGGGGCATTGTTTTTCTTCAACTAAGATGCGGTGAAACTTCTCATTGAAATTGGAACTAAACTATTAATTTCTTTCCTTATAGTAAGGGTCATCTAATTACGTTGAAGAGGTGAGATGGAGAAAATAATATGTAAAAAAAAAAAATCAAAATTCATTTTTTTTAAAACTAAAATATTTGATAAAAAAAATAATAAGTGATTCAATAAATATTTGTATTATTTACTAAATGCTAACTTCTCTTTCTTATATTTAAGTAACTCAAGAAATTTATATAAAAATATAAACTACATTGATAAACCTTTCCCAATTTTAAAATTGATAACAATTGATTACTTAAAATAATGTACAAAATTTCATAACATATTACAACATAATTATTGTAAAAACCATTTTGAATATTCACTAAAATTTGAAAAATGTTATCATTAAAAATAATTATTAAACCATTTTTTTAATATATAAAAGAAATGAAGCATAACAAGATTGAATAGAAAACTTTTATATATAATACAAATTAATTAAAAATACATTTTGATATATAATTATTACTTAAAATAATTTACAAAAATTTATAATATATTAAAATATAATTATTAAATAAATTATAATAATAATATTTTAAAATAAAATATATTTATATGTAAAAATGTCATTATTAAAAACATTATTATTATTATTTATTATTTAATAATATAAAAGAAATAAAACATAACGGATTGAATTATGCAAGTGTCATGTACAATTATACCGCTGGTTTAAACTGAGGTTGTTTATCCTCTCTCGGACACTGAGGCCGAATTAGTTAGAAAAGGTGGCAAAAACAATGTGAATATGAAAATTGGAAAGATAAAGTGAATGTAAATTTGGGAATGAGGAAATGTTTTTTTATTGGTTAAGGTTAACCTATAATTCTGAGCTTATTGATCTGACCAAAGGACAGACGTACTTATTGGCTCTGGTGGTCCTGTTTTTAATGGAAAATTAAAGTGAGGACTAAGGCCATAGACTGCAACATGATCTGATGCGATGGCCAATAACATGTAAAAATGGACGATGGATTATGTTATAAATAAATTGGAATAAAACAATTATTATAGAATATAAAATTAATTTTATTGGAATAAAACTATAATATATATAAGAAGAGCTTCAGCGTAAATCACATGAGAAAGACCTTTGTCGACGCGTTTCGAACCAATCAGTGTGGTTCATCGTCAGGACAAGTTGAAGAAACAGAACCAGCATAGCATGTTGGTTCTGTTTTCTTCAACTTGTCCTGACGATGAACCACACTGGTTGGTTCGAAACGCGTCGACAAAGGTCTTTCTCATGTGATTTACGCTGAAGCTCTTCTTATAAATATGACTGATCACAGAAGCCTCAATTCTACAAACTATAATATATTTATCTTAAATACATATTTAATATGACTTGAGAGGGATTCAATATTTTTGGCGATTCCTTTTTTATGAATCTAAGTTATTTAAATATTTTGTATATTTATTTATTTTTATTTTTTAAATTTTATTTGGGTCAACATGAGCAAAATTTCAACTTTGATGACAAACGAAGAGAGTTACACATCATAGTGGGTTTTAGAATGAGTCTCTCGGCTAAATTAATAGAGAGTCAACAAAATATATGAGACAGTGGACTAAGTTAATAGAGAGTCAATCACTTACCCATTGCAATATACCACCAAGTATAATATGTTAGTATTTTTGTTAGTTACTTTTGAGAAGTTTGATTGGCAAGCGCATTGAAAAAGAAGTGTATTAAAAGTTTTGAAGTTTAAATCTCTTGGTTTACTCATATTTGTAAAAAAAGTATATTTAGACACCTAAAGAATTATAATGATAGTAGTCATAATCAATCTCATATTATGTAAATATGAAACCAACATAATTACCAATTTTTCTAATAACAAAAAAACACACAAACAAACACCAATTTTTATATAAATTTAAATTTATATTTTTAAATAATTATTTTTAACCTTATAAACCATATAAATCTAAATTTTTTTATAATAAGTTATTAAAATTCGTTTGGCAAGTAAAAGTGTAGGAAAAAGCTTAACATGTCACATTAAACTCATGGAAAACATGTATTGAACTTTTAAATTTATAAATACGAACACATAAAAACAATTAAATTTATCATGATTATTCGAATATATTTTACATGTGATTTTGAAATATACAAATATATTTTTGTAAGTAAGAAAGTATTTATTAATTTAAAAGATGATATGTATCATTACAGTGGAGTGGCGCGAGGCTCATACACTAGTTTCGATATTTTTTTTACAATAATTACAAAAAAAAGGCTCTTTAACATTAGTGATGCAGGAGCATTTGGTTAATAGGATGAAGACGGAAAGAAGGTTGATATGGATTTTGACAAGGACAGAGAACACAACTCACTGGACGGACAGCGTGTCTGTCTTTATTTTTATTTTTATTTATTGTTTTTGTTATTTTACTTTTCTGTTAAAAATGCCAAGAATAATGTAATGAACTCTAGTTAGGAACAGTAGTAATTAGTCAGAGTCATTTGTTTCCGAACAGTGATATTACTGTTGTAAATACAAGCAAAGAAAAACATGTCAGCTAAGAATAAGTTTCAAATACGAAATAACTATTGTAATTGACAACAAAACAACTAACAGCAGTTATCCAACTGTTCGAAGACAGTGATACAAAAGGAGGAAATATAAGCCCAATAGGGGTTGGCTAGTGAAGAAGATAAGAAAAGGAAATAAATATACTCATTCTTTTAGTGCACATACAATTCCACGAGTGTCCTCAAGTACTGTGAAAAGAAATTCAATGTTGTGTATTCCTTTGTTTTCTTTTATGATACAAAAAAAACAATTGTTAACAGGTTCACTACAGACTCCGAACCAGAACAGAAACCCAATAATCAAACAAAGAGCCACAACGACCAGCACAGGTCGCACGGTCATAGCGCCCAGGCGTATATACATTTAACAGGTATGCAAACAAAACCATACAAGTGGTTCCAGAATTATTTTCATATAAAATTCACGGAATAGAACATAGTCATTAAAAGTCTGTATCAGTATTTACATTCTCTGTTCAAAGTAACTACAAAACCAACCGAGTTCGCAGACATGGGGAACTGACACGGTTGCAAACATAAGCCCTCAATAAATATTTTGAGCCCATCCCTTGAGGTTATCATAGAACCTCTCACCTAAGGAACCAACAACAGACAGTGGCATAGAGCCAACGAAAACCAAGCATACCATACAAGAACCCAAACAAGCACAGTTAAAACGACAAGGTGAAGCTACCCGTATATTGTTCAGGGTGGCCGGGAGTCCAAGTGTTCGGACCAACAAACAGCTCCACCTGCATAAGGGCAAACGAAAAAAGGGTCAGTCACCAACCACAACAAACGAAAACCATAACGAAGAATCGAGAAGAAACTGTTGAGGAAGTTTAACAAGGGCCATTACCTGATAGGCGAGCCGCAGCTATAAATTCTGTAACCAGACGAACCCCTGCTCACAGAGGAGCCGAGCCATTAGTTTAAAAAAAAATAGCAGACATAAAATCTAGCAAAGAACGAAAGCTTACCGGTTGAGTTGGCAAAGGGACGGGCAGAGCATGCCTCATGACCAGTCGAAGTTGGAAGCCGACGAACCCACGTCCACATTAACCTTATAGCTCTCGCAAAGATATAAACCCTTGTGAGATACGAGCAGACAACGACCAGAATACACAGAGGCGAACATCAAAGCCGGATATACACTACAACGACAGCGAAAACACATGCAAATGGAACTATAATTCAAATCTTACCAGTGCTTCACCAAACAATCAATAGCATACAGGCCAAGACTTGAAAAAGCAGAGACTACGACCGCAATCAAACGCACACCACACCGTCGACCGGGTAGACAGGGTTCATACATTTCATCACAGAAAACACAGGAGTTACAAAGAATCGCCAGGAGCTCGCAGAGCTAAAGACCAGTGCAACAATGACCACCCAAGAAGCGCGAACGGAGTAAAACCCAAACCGAGGCGGGTTTCCAAGATCCCGAGGAGGGACAAATGTCCACCCAGCAAACCATCAAGGTACCCATGCCATAACCCAAGGAGATTGAAAATCAAAACAACATTTATTACCAAATCAATTACATTACTGTCCAGATCGTAAGTGCGTTACACATCAGCTTTGGAACGGCGAGACCACGTGGGTTGGCCCCATCAATTGGTATCAGAGCAAACTTTTTTTTTTTGAGGAAGTAGAGGAAGATGGAAGTACAAAGACGAGGACGTGGAAGAGGTGCACGCAGAGTAGCAAACGAAGGATTGAGAGAACAGTTGAGAATCCTTACAGCTCGCTTGGAAGCAGTAGAGGCGGGTAGGAGAAGAGACCCGGAACTTGGGGATGACAGTGAAGATGAGGCAGCAACTGTTACAGATGGGTCAGAAGGAGAAGCCCCAGAGTTAAGGCTGTTGCGATCAGTTATGTTAGCCAGCAGCAAACCCAAACTGGAGATTCCCAACTATGATGGCAGTCTGTCCGCAGATGTCTTGCTGGACTGGATAAGCGAATTAGATAAGTATTTTGAAAATGAGGAAGTCAGTGAGGATAAAAGAGTTAGATTTGCTGCAACTAAATTAAAAGGGCACGCCCTCTTATGGTGGGATAGTGTCCAAGCGGACAGGAGACGAATGAACAAGTTGCCAATAAAAAGGTGGCCACGGATGGTGGCAAAACTGAAGGGCAGATTTGTGCCGAAAGACTACCAGGTTAAGCTTTACCGACGAGTGCAGAATTTATGGCAGAAGGGTATGACTGTAAAGGAATATATGGAAGAATTTTACCGTGTAAATTTACGTGCTGGTTATACGGACGATACTTTGGAAAAAACAGCAAGGTATGTAAATGGCTTGAGGTTGGAAATATTGGACGAGATCAGTATTCTCTCCCCCCGTAATATTGAGGAAGCCTTTTAGAGTGCTGTAAAGGCTGAGGAGAAAATCAACAGGAAACAGAACAACAAGAGAGGGAGAGGGAATGGCAGAGGACGAGGACAGTCCTACGGCAGAGGGAAAACTGCCACAAACAGCGAAGAAGGTAGCAGTTCCAGAGCTTCAGGGACAGCAGAAAAGGGAGAAAGCACTAGAGGAGGTCGGCCATATCAGCGAGGAAGAGGAAGTGGTTGCGGAAGAGGGACTAATGTCCAGTGCTACAGGTGCCACAAGTGGGGGCATAGATCCTTCAAATGTCCGGAAGCTGAACACGTTGGCCAGAGGGGAGCATTTGTTGCGCAACCTGAAGAATCTGAAGCACAACCGCGGGAGATAGAGAATGTGGCAGAAACGGGGGAAGCTGTAATTTTGAACATGGTGTTGTTGAAACCATCCAAAGAGAAGGCTGAACAGACCCAGCGAAAAGCGTTGTTTCGAACAGTTTGCAAATCACAGGGGAAGTGTTGTAAATTGATTATAGATAGCGGAAGTACAGACAATCTGATTGCCACCGAAATGGTGGAGAAGCTGGGCTTGAAGCGGCTTAAACACCCCACGCCTTACAAGGTGTCATGGCTACAGAAAGGCCACCAGTTATTAGTTGATGAACACTGCGAGGTAGAATTTCACATTGGCAAATATCACGACACGGTGGTCTGCGATATTATGCCAATGGACGTGTGCCATATACTGCTTGGGAGACCGTGGCAGTATGACTGGAGGGGTGACACACGATGGAAAGACAAATTGTTATAAATTTGTGAAAGATGGGATCAAACATATGCTTGTACCCATCAAGGAAGAAGATGCAGCGGAACCAAGTGGCACAAAAACATTGTTAATTGGAGGGAAACAGTTTGTGAAGCAGATTGAGGAAAATGAGGTCAATTATGCAATTGTAAGGAGGGCAAGACCGGTGTTGTTGAACACAGAAAAAGCAGAACTTCCTGTAGAAATTCAGGAGCTGTTGAAAAAATTCCAGGACATTGTGGTTGATGATTTACCTAATAAGTTGCCTCCCAAGAGGAGTATTAGCCATCACATTGACTTTATACCGAGAGCAAGCTTGCCAAACAAGGCAGCGTACAGGATGAGTCCAAAATACAATGAAGAAATTCTCAAACAAGTGCAGGAGTTGTTGGATAAGGGACTGATCAGAGAAAGTTTGAGCCCGTGTGCAGTACCAACTGTACTTGCACCTAAGAAGGGTGGAGAATGGAAAATGTGTACAGATTCGCGGGCCATTAATAAAATTACGATTCGATATAGATTTCCCTTACCCAGGATGGACGATATGATGGATTGTCTTAGTGGAGCAGCTTATTTTACAAAGATTGATTTGAAGAGTGGTTATCATCAGATCAGAATCAGGGAAGGAGATGAGTGGAAAACAGCTTTCAAAACTAATGAAGGGCTGTACAAATGGCTGGTCATGCCATTTGGATTGAGCAACGCTCCTAGTACCTTTATGAGATTAATGAATGAGATGTTAAAGGAATTTATCGACAAGTTCGTGATAGTTTATCTTGATGACATTTTAATTTTTAGCAAAACAAAAAGCGAGCATCTTCAACATGTTCGAAAAGTGTTAGAAAAGTTACAGCAGAACAAACTGCTGATAAACTTAAAGAAATGCACTTTCCTGCAGAAGGAGCTGGTCTATTTGGGGTTTGTAGTTGCAAAAAATGAATTGAAAATGGACCCCGAGAAGATTGCAGCAATTATAAATTGGCCGTCACCGAAGAGCTTATTTGAGGTATGTAGTTTCCACGGATTGGCAAGTTTTTATCGAAAGTTTATTAGAAATTTTAGTGAAATCTACGCACCAATGTTAGAGACCATCAAAAAGGCCAGCCAACCCTTTTGTTGGACCAAGAAGGCAGAAGATAGTTTTCAGCTTTTGAAACGGAAGATCACGGAGAGGCCAATCTTGAGGCTGCCTGATTTCAATAAACTTTTTCAAGTTCGGTGTGACGCAAGTGGAACAGCGATTGGTGCTATGCTTAGTCAAGACGACAGACCAGTGGCATTTTTCAGTGAAAAACTGAATGAAAGCCGACAAAAATATTCCTCATACGACAAGGAATTTTACGCAGTGTTCCAAGCCTTAAAGCATTGGAGGCACTACCTACTGGGCAATGAATTCGTTCTGTTTTCTGATAATTTAGCATTGCAATAAGTAATGCAGCAGCACAAGTTAAATCATAAGCACGCCAAGTGGGTAGAATACTTGCAGAGTTTCACTTTCGTGTTAAAACACATAAGTGGGCAAGCCAAAAAAGTGGCAGATGCTTTGAGCAGAAGAGCCTTGCTCTTACAGGAGAGTGGCATATAGGTATTGGGATTCGAACATTTGAAAGATTTGTATCAAACCGACATGGATTTTAAGGAAGCTTTTGAAGCCTGCCAAAATCCCGTATTAAGGAATGCAAGCCCGTGGTTAGACTATAATTTACAGGAAGGATTATTATTCAGAGGTGGGCAATTATGTATCCCGGACTGTTCAATGAGGGAGAATATTGTACGGGAAAAGCATAGCGGCGGATTAGCGGGACATTTTGGCATCAACAAAACTTTGGAGCAACTCGGACATTTCTATTATTGGCCTAAAATGAACAGGGATGTACAGAGATATGTAAACAGGTGTAAAGTCTGCCAACTATCAAAAGGACACAGTCAGAATACCGGACTTTACACACCACTACCTATTCCAAGCAGGTCATGGGACTAGGTCAGAATTGACTTTGTTCTTAGACTGCCTAGAACACAGCGAGGGTATGATTCAGTAATGGTGGTGGTAGATAGATTTTAAAAAATGGCTCACTTTATTCCTTGCCGAAAAACTAGTGACGCCACGTACGTGGCACACCTGTTTTTCACGGAAGTTGTTAGATTACATGGCCTACCCAGAACTATCATTTCAGACAAGGACGTAAAGTTCACAGGGCACTTTTGGCGCACCCTGTGGAAAAAGGTGGGCACACAACTGAACTTCAGCTCTGCGTATCATCCACAGATTGATGGACAAACGGAAGTGGTGAACAGAAGCTTGGGCAATTTATTACGGAGTTTGACTCGAGAAAATTCACGAATATGGGACTGAGCTCTCGCCTAGGCAGAATTCGCTTATAACGATTCGCCCAACCGTAGCACTGGACTTAGCCCATTTTGTATTTTGTATGGCATGCATCCTCGGGGAATACATGAACTACGAGATTTGGGAAAGCTTGAACGACGAAGCGCGGATGGGGAAGACTTTGCCGAAGCAATGAGCAAACTACATGAAAAAATCAAACTAAGGTTGCAGGACAGCGCACAGAAATACAAACAGCAAGCAGACTCAAAGCGACGAGAGGTGCATTTTAATGTTGGGGATGAGGTCCTTGCGCTTCTGCGCTGGGAACGGTTTCCTAAGGGCACATATAATAAGCTGAAATATAAGAAAATTGGTCCCTGCAAAATCATACGTAAATTTTCAGCCAATGCTTACGAGATTCAGCTGCCACCTGACATAGGCATATCACCAATTTTCAATGTGGCGGATCTGTTCCCATATAATGCCCAAACAGAGGATGGTAGTGTGGTACAGCCAACATGGGACACCCAATTTGGAGATAGTTCTTGGAAGAAACAATTGCCTTCGGTAAAGTCCCATGAGATTGAAGGGATCCTCAGCACCCAGGCAGCCAAGAAGACACGCAGGAAGGAATATTTGCGTTACCTTGTCAAGTGGAGAGACCGTTCAATGGAGGACAGCTCATGGCTCGACGCGGCGTAGATACAGAAGGCTGGTTATTCGGTGGAGGACCTCATGGAACGGAGCCATGAATTTCTTTTACCCCGGGAGCCTGATGCAGGAGCATCTAGTTAACAGGATGAAGACGGAAAGAAGGTTGATATGGATTCTGACAAGGACAGAGAACACAACTCACTGGATGGACAACGTATCTGTCTTTATTTTTATTTTTATTTTTTTATTTTGTTATTTTACTTTTCTGTTAAAAATGCCAAGAATAATGTAATGAACTCTAGTTAGGAACAATAGTAATTAGTCAGAGTCATTTGTTTCCGAACAGTTATATTACTATTGTAAATACAAGCAAAGAAAAACATGCTAGTTAAGAATAAGTTTCAAATACGAAATAACTATTGTAACTGACAGCAAAACAACTAACAACAGTTATCCAACTGTTCGAAGACAGTGATACAAAAGGAGGAAAAATAAGCCCAATAGGGGTTGGCTAGTGAAGAAGATAAGAAAAGGAAATAAATATACTCATTCTTTTAGTGCACATACAATTCCACGAGGGTCCTCAAGTACTGTGAAAAGAAATTCAATGTTGTGTATTCCTTTGTTTTCTTTTATGATACAAAAAAACAATTGTTAACAGGTTCACTACAGACTCCGAACCAGAACAAAAGCCCAATAATCAAACAAAGAGCCACAACGACCAGCACAGGTCGCGCAGTCATAGCGCCCAAGTGTATATACATTTAACAGGTATGCAAACAAAACCATACAAGTGGTTCCAGAATTATTTTCATATAAAATTCACGGAATAGAACATAGTCATTAAAAGTCTCTATCAGTATTTACATTCTCTGTTCAAAGTAACTACAAAACAACCGAGTTTGCAGACATGGGGAACTGACACGGTTGCAAACAAAAGCCCTCAATAAAGAGTTCGAGCCCATCCCCTGAGGTTATCACAGAACCTCTCACCTAAGGAACCAACAACAGACAGTGGCACAGAGCCAACGAAAACCAAGCATACCATACAAGAACCCAAACAAGCACAGTTAAAACGACAAGGTGAAGTTACCCATATATTGTTTAGGGTGGCCGGGAGTCCAAGTGTTCGGACCAACGAACAGCTCCACCTGCATAAGGGCAAACGAAGAAAGGGTCGGTCATCAACCACAACAAACGAAAACCATAACGGAGAATCGAGAAGAAACTGTTGAGGAAGTTTAACAAGGGCCATTACCTGATAGGCGAGCCGCAGCTATAAATTCCATAACCAGAGGAACCCCTGCTCATAGAGGAGCTGAGCCATTAGTTTAAAAAAAAATAGCATACATAAAATCTAGCAAAGAACGAAAGTTTACCGGTTGAGTTGGCAAAGGGACGGGCAGAGCATGCCTCATGACCAGTAGAAGTTGGAAGCCGACGAACCCACGTCCACATTAACCTTATAGCTCTCGCAGAGATATAAACCCTTGTGAGATACGAGCAGACAGCGACCAGAATACACAGAGGCGAACATAAAAGCCGGATATACACTACAACGACAGCGAAAACACATGCAAATGGAACTATAATTCAAATATTACCAGTGCTTCACCAAACAATCAATAGCATACAGGCCAAGACTTGAAAAAGCAGAGACTACGACCGCAACCAAACGCACACCACACCGTCGATCGGGCAGACAGGGTTCATACATTTCATCACAGAAAACACAGGAGTTACAAAGAATCGCCAGGAGCTCGCAGAGCTAAAGACCAGTGCAACAATGACCACCCAAGGAGCGCGAACGGAGTAAAACCCAAACCAAGGCGGGTTTCCAAGATCCCGAGGAGGGACAGATGTCCACCCAGCAAACCATCAAGGTACCCATGCCGTAACCCAAGGAGATTGAAAATCAAAACAACATTTATTACCAAATCAATTACATTACTGTTCAGATCGTAATTGCGTTACACATCAGCTCTGGAACGGCGGGACCACGTGGGTTGGCCCCATCAAGTTTCATATATTTTTTTAACAATAGTTAACAAAAATGAAGTAGATTTTTCTTTTATAATGGTTAACAAAAAAGCTTTTATTTCTGCGTTGAAAGGAGAGATGGAGATTTTGTTCGCCAATTCTGCAAAATTTACCAAAAATGCCCATTAACATAAGAGGGTGAGCACTGTGAGTATATGGGGGAACTGAATCAAAGAGAGTATCATTACTGTCGAGAGTGCCATAGTTATAAGGATAGTTCCAAAGACCTGCAAAAAGAATCATACACATATTCATTAAGCAATGTCGTCTGAGGGATTGTCATCCAACCTGATGAGCTTCTTTGGAGAGCTGCCAGCAAGGGCGTCTGTCGCGACCTGGTGATTGGTGGAGGCACCAACTGTCTCTTTCTTAATGCTTGGAGATCCACTACTGCTGGCTTGCATGAGTAGAGCGTAATGTGGCGAATCCTTCGTGATGAAGTGTCGGTGATGGACAAATTTCACATAGATAGTGAATTTATCATTCAACATGTCTAACTTTGCGTCCATGACTTTAGTATTTTCATACTATTCTTGCAATGCAAGTTAGAGGATGGTCTTGAGCTGCCATGAGAGCTCAATGGTGTGACTGTATAAATTCTCCCTGGCTCGGGTGAGGCCTAGGTCGAGTATCTATTCAAATTGAGCATCATCTACTTCCGTGGTCACTCGTCGTCTTATGTTCCATGCCTGGAGCTCCAGATTATGGATGCGGTCTTGGGTTTCATGGTTAACGAAGACAACATAATTAAGGGTTACTCTTCTAACCGAAGCCTCAGGTCTTGTTTGTGGTTGCATGCTGGGTTTATCCCACCTAGTGTTGTTGCAATTGTGGTCATGGCTGTGGTGGGGGACAGGGGTATAGCTACGACGAGAGGCCATGATATGGAAGGGAGGGTAATCAGGAGATAAATCTATGGCAAAGGCGATGAAAGTGAAGGTCGAGGGAGAGAAGCGGGGTGGGGAAGAGCAAGCGGATCAATGTATTCATAAGAGGAGTGGACAACCGAGGTTGGAATGAAAAAGGTATGCATGAAAGAGCCATTAATTGTGGCCAGTAAGAGGTACAATGCAGTTATGCGAGAGCACGAAGCGATATTGGTTGAGGGATCAGGTTGGCAGTGGCTCTGAAGGATCATTGCAATATGGTTACTTCCTACCTCATGCGAGGATTTGGGATGACTATTGTCTCAGGAAATCATTAAGAGGGGATGCAGGGATCATACCATTCATGTTCTAGAGATTGATAGGTATTCTCATTATTGAGAGAAACTCGTACTCCTTTATTAATGTTATTTAATGCCTCACAATCCCAATGGAGAGGTCCATCCTCCAAGTCCCTCCATGCAAGGGAGCGGATTCTCATGATTCCAATTGTTCCTTCATTTTACAACCTTTCAGATAGGTTATTAGCCTTCCGTCTGACGACCTGGAAGTGGAGCCCACTCATCTCTCCAACGTGTTGGCTAATGTGATGCAAGGCCTTGATGAGCCTCTAGTTGTCTGTTACCTTGGTAATAGGCATGCCTTGCTGAAGCTTCTGACAGGCTAGGGTGGCAAGAGTTGAGTCTCCTTCCACGATGAGCGGCCATAATCCCTAGACTTTGACAATGTCCAGACCGTGTTCCTGAGCTTGAATTTCAGCAACATTGTTGGTAAATATGCCTAGGTTTCTCGCGTATAACCATATAATCTCTCCTTGTAAGTTTCTAAAGATGCCACCAAAACTTGTAGCTCCAGGATTTCCTTTGGCAGTGCCATCAATTCAATTTGAGGATGTCTTTATCCGGAGGGTGCCAATGATAGGGAGCTTCTTGATTTTTCATCGCTTGAGTAAATGTTTTTGAGGAGGAGGGTGCAGCTTGAAGAGTTGTAGGATCCTCAGATCTGCAAGACAAGGGGGGTCACTGAATATCATTAATTTAGAGATGGCTACAGATTCCTAGATTATTTGTTTAATTAAGGTGAGCATATTCTCTTCTGGCCTTTTTTCTTCTCTGAAAATTCATGCGTTTCACTCTTTCTAAACAACCCAAAATATGGTTCCTGGGATAATGTTCCAGGCTCTTTCAACCATTGGGTGTGAGGAGAAAGAAGTTCTCAAAATTTCAAGAGTGTTGAGGATGGAAACCCTCTCCCTGTCAGAAGATCTGAAAACAACCTTAGCCCACTCCCAAATATTGTTGGAATATTCACAGTCGTTTAGGAGATGGTTTATTGTTTCTTCACACTCTTCACATAGGGGGCATCTTGAGGGTCCATTGAATCCTCTTCTGCATAAATTTTCCCATGTTAGAATCTTCCTTTGCATGGTTAGCCAAAGAAAAGGGTGATTTTGGGCCATAATTGCCTGCCCCACATAGTTTTCCACTTTTGTTCAAGTTGTAGTTGATGATGGTTTTACATATAGCCATAGGCTTCTTTGAGATTGAAATACCTTGTTAAGCTTTTACCCCATCTGAACTTATCTTCACCTCTTTCGAATTAGATTTGTCTTTCTTGAATGGTTTTGGCAAAAATGCTCCAACCAAATCCAATGGACAGAGGTTCCCAATCTTTGTCTGCCAACCATTCTTGCCATTTTTTTTCCATTCCGTTGTTGCGCTTCTAGTAGTGGGCTACCCTGTGCTTTCCTTTTTCTTTCATAACAATGCGAAGTTGGGTGAACTGATCCCTATTTAGGTCGGGTAGTTATTGTCAGACATCTTCCTAAAAAAGGGCTTTTTATCCATTACCAATCTCCCAGAAGCCATGATTTTGAATGATAGTCGTATTCTCTCATGCTTGATTCCAAATCGTCGAACCTTTGATGTCACATGTGAGCCGAATGAGGTCATCATTTGAGTGACTTGGCGCACATGTTTCCTTACAGATGAGGCCCCAAGGTGTTTGTGGGTTGTCTAGCCAACACCACCAAGTCTTGGCCCCTAGGGCTTTCCCAAGAATATTCAGATCCCTAAGAACCAACCCTCCAGAAATATAAAACAATTAACCATGTTTAAATATATTTGATTAAATAAGGTTAATATGTAATTATATATTTTTGAAAATTTATAAAAGTACATGAATTTATTATATAATTATATTGATTGTTAATGTTTATTGAGATTTATTTTGGTTTATCAATCTTAAAATAAAAATGTAAGAAATTATTTCGTTTGTTTTAGAATTTTATTTATGTGCTAAAAAAAACTTGAGAAGAAGCATTTTTTAAAAATCTATAGCTTTGATAAGTTAAAATGTTAGGAAAGTTGGTATAATAAGTTGAGATATAATGTGGGTGCATGTAGGGAATTTTAAGCTACACGAATACTCTGACCACCCTGATTTGGGTAAGACTTCCAAACTTACCCCTCCAATGGATTCAGCTGGATTCCTTGAAGCTATTGGAAACACTCTTGGACTCTTTGTCAAATAGTCAGTTATAGACTAGCTAATGGATTCATTTCATTTGTCCACATTTGTGTTGAACTGGATTGAACTGTAGGTTTCTCAGATAAAATCATCCTAAAATGGAATAAAAAGGAACACGTTCAGCCTCTAGACTATGAAAACATAAATTTTAGATATAGGTCTTGTTAGTAGCCTAGGCACCTTTAGAGTGCGTGCCTTGCCTCTAAAGTGGCATTAGGATCCCCAGAATTGCAAAAACCCAACCGTGCATGGCATGATCAAAAGGAAACTTCAAATGTCAAAAACAAAACAAGTAATAAGAAGGTCAACCCTCAGCATGAAAAGACATTTCCTAATTCTTCAACCTCGCAAGATCTTATGCAACCCATAGTCAATACGCCTCTACCCTCAGTGGAAAAGACTTCTTCGGCAATGGAGAATGAAAATTCATCAACATTAATTGTGGCTACAACCAATGGGAAGAAACAACCTCACGATTCTGATGATTCAAATAGTGATAAGGGTGTCGCACACTTTGAGGAGGGGATAAAGATGGATCTTTCTCTAAAAAACAAGGATATGCAATTATCATCTGTTGTATTTGATAAATCTGTAGGATGGGTAGATGTTCGTAGGAGAAAGGGGAAAAAAAGAAAATCCCCTGAACTCCTTTGGTGTTTAATGAAAAGGTGTCTAGTATGTCATATCTGGTTGGAGGCAAGATCTCCAAGGTCATTTTTGTTGGTCCATTGTTAACTATATGTACCCAATGCAATATTTTTTGCTATTAATAGAAAATTTTGTATCAACTTACAAAAAAAATGTAGGACATTCTAAGAGAAAGTGCTTGTCAACTTCAACCTTCTCAATGTCACAAAAATGAAAAATTCTTCCAACCACAAAGTATTAAAATTTATGCAATGCCCTCTTCTACTATGGAGTGTGTGAGAGTTTATTCTTATTTTAGCAATGCTGATTTTTTCTTTACACTAAATTAAAAGAGAGTTTTTTGTTTTTTGTTTTTTGTTTTTTGTTTTTTTTTTTTAGGGTGAATCACCTCCCTATAATATCTTAATTTTCTCTTATCCTCTAATTCTTTGTTGTGCCACAATTTATCTTTAAATTTAGATGTAATAATATTTTAATATTATGTAAAGTGACATCTTCTTCGAGTTCCCAATGATTTGGTAGAGACTGCTTGATATATTTAGCAAACCCCACTGGAGCTACAAGTAATTTTAATTGGAGTTTGAGACAATCTTAGGAAGCTTCTTGTCTTTCATGTTGTTTTTCTTGTTCTTGTACAATAGGTACCTAGTCATAGCCATGGTCTCAATGGGGAAAATAATATAAGGACAGGGTATATTATTTTTAAATTTAAGAGTATACGTTATAAAACACTTTTGGATTTGCTTGAATTTCCCCATAATTATATATATATGTTGCAGCTCCAAACTTCACAATCATATAAGATAACATGAGTGACGAGAATCTCAAAGAGGAGTTTATTTTTATCCCATAGTAAAGGTCCATTGATTTACAATTACACTTTCCACCCTGCATTTATCCTTTTTTCAATGTTATATTTCACTTAAGCTTGTAATGTAGATTGATTCCAAGATATTTGTATAAAGTCATTTCCTATCAATTGTTGTTGTTATATTTAAAATTACTATAAATGATCTTTTTGCATTCTATTATTGTAACCTATATCTTCTTAGTGTTAATGATGTTTCTGTACTAGAGTAAAAATCCTTAATAATATTTAATTGCTTGTCTAGAACATATGTACACCTCACCATAAGAACAAGATCACCAACATAAAGCAGAAGAATGGTAATTATACAAAATAGGAACAAAATTACATATCACTATATAAAAACATTTAACAATGATGTTTGAGATCTTCATCCACATGTATTTATTAAGAGGATCTTCCTTATGAATCCTCATATGAGAAAAAAATTCATTTTTATTTAACAAGCTCTGTCTCTAATCCCTCCATTATATGATCTCTAGTTGCATATATCAACAAAAAGATAACTAATTTTATGTTAGGGACCTTAGGTTCTTCAAGCTCCCAAGTTTCAACAAGCAATATAATACCAATTCCTCTTAGGATCCAACTTAACATGGAACCTCTACTTCATGGAAAGCCATGTCATTTCCAAAAGAGGATCCAATGTCCTAAAATTAATATATGTTACTATCTTTTGATCTCTATCACTAATAATAACTCTTCCATTTATAATTATTTCTCATTTCCTTCTTTCCTAGCTTCTTTTATCTTTCAAACTTCCTTAATTTCACTTGAATTTTTGAAATAAAACTTTCATTTCTAAAAATTTCCTGACCTTTTTAAACTTGAATTTATACTAAGCATGTCATATTTATGGTCAATATAGTTTAACTTAACATGGATTAACTTATCCTTATGCTCCATCATTTTTCCTAGCCTATTTATTTCCATAGGACAAGTTCTTTCAATTTTACCTTATTGTGTGATTCTTCATTGACTAGGGCTAATGTGTTGTCTTATTTCTCCTCTTTCAAACAAAAAATATGATTTTTAAAGCCTTTCTATTATGCTCATGGTATAATTCTATAAATTTCTTCATATCTTCTTTAATGGTCTTAGCATCCAATTTCTCTTCTAAACCATTTAGAGCCAAACTGCTAAATTTCTTATAGCTCTTTAATATTGTTTTTCATTGTAAAAATTTCCTAAATTACCAACATCTTTTTATTTGATTAGTTATTTTGTTCCTTGACCTTACTTTTCCATGTTTTTTTAATCAATCTCTCTAGTTTATAACTTATTCTCCAACCATATTATTTTATTTTCTATTTATTTTTTAATCTTATATTCAAATAATTATGTTATTCAGAAATTCCTAAAATTATTTTAGGAGATGCCCACTTTATGCCCACTTAAGATCCACTGGTAAATATGATGGATTTTTCATATTAAAATAAAAATAGAAAGTGGAAGAAATCTGTGCACTTGATCAAGCTCAAGCTTTATGCCTCCTTGGAGTAATTAAGAACACAACTCAAATTTTTTTGAATACCTATGTTTAAATGTGTGTTAGCTCTCCTTAGTGATTGATTTTCCTCATGTAATAGATATGCTTTCATATATTATTGGTATTAGTTTATTGCTTGAATGATTTTCTCATCATCGTCAACCATAAAAGAATGGTTCCTTTTTAAAATTTCTAGAAATAATGGCAATGGGGGATTTGAAAAGAAATAAAAATCTTAAAACTTATAAACAAACCTTACAAAATAACTAAAAAAATTCATATTTTTTAAAAATTTGGTACTACCTCCACAAAGTTATATGCTTAATTACAATTTGTGGATAAATTTTTTTTAAATTTTGTACAACCTCCACAAAGTTATATGCTTAATTACAATTTGTGGATAATGGTTGATAATGAGAATAACATTGAATTTATTTGAATAGCTAATTGAATTCTTTTAAAATAAAATAAATAATTTAACAATTACAATGGGTTGATAATGGAATAACATTGAATTTATTGGAAAAATTGGTTAGAAATAGCTAATTGAAAAAATATTAAAACAACATAAATAATTTAACATTGAATATATGTATTATTACCATTTTAATTTAAGGGTTTAACTTAATTGGTTGTCATTAATGTTATTGGGCATTTTCCTAATTTTGTATAAATAGGTTCTTGATTTGAATTCCCCTTAATGAAACTTGCTAGTTTATGTGAATGGGTTTATTAGGATATTTTATAAAATTGTGGAGAAGCATCCATTAATTATGTAAACATGCATTACCTATATTAGAAAATTAACAAATTGGTAAACCATAATTAATTGAATATGATTAACATATTCTTAACGTTTTCAAAGTTTTTTAAATTAAAATTTTACTTAAAAAAGTGGTCGATTATAATCTATTAATCATGGTTAACATATTTTTAAATTTATATACTACACCAACAACAACAAGCAGCTTGAAATAAGTGCAATTTTACAAGTACTCAAAGTATTAATTTCAATTCCTATTTGAACTAGAAACACTATATTGAGAAGATAATTATTGGTGATTGGAAATTTTATTATGATCTTAAAAATAACATAGAAACACCAAGCATTGGGATTGAGATAAGAAAAAAAATATTTTTAACATTTTAATTATTGTGATTAATACTTATAGTTATGAAGTTTGATTCTATATCATCTAGTATGAATTATGTACTTTAAAAATAATAATAAGCTAATAATTACAGTTCGCTTTGAGGGAGAAACTTCATTTTATAATGAATACAATATATAGGACAAGGTTTGATGATTCGAAGACTACATTTGCTATATATATAAAAAATGGTACAATTATAGTGGTACGATGAAAGATTCTAGCTGAGATTACAATATAACAATGGAAATGTAATAACTTAATATCTAGGGCTAAATAAGGTGTCTTATGGTTAAAATAGGGCTTATATAGGGTTTAACACGCCCCTCCCATTCAAGTTAGTGTTATCATCAACACTTCACTTACTATGGGTGTTTCTCCATGAACAACTCATCTTCCCATGTCACATTTTCCTATGATATGTTCTTCCATTTGATGAGGTACTCAGTGATTGCTTGATTTCTCAGCTTCTTAATCATTGTTTCTAGGATTGTTTTTTGTTCTAGTATTATTTTGCTTTCTTCATTAATCTTTTGTAAAATAGTTTGAACTGAGATCTTGTCATTGATTACCTATTTTAAGAAATAAATATGGAAGACTAGATGTACACATGAAGATGAAGGTAATTCCAATTTGCAAGCCATATTTCCAATCCTCTACAACACCTTATAGGTGCCATAATACCTTGGTGCTAATTTATTATGATTCTTTTGTTGCTTGAGGGAAATTTTCTTATATGGTCGTGTTGCTTAAGAGACATCTATTTATATGGTTATTATCTCACAAATGCACAATCCCCCCACTTTAAAGTCCCTTTCACTATGATATTGATTTGCCTTTTTTTCATCCTATTTTGTGTTATAACCAAGTTGTCCTTCAATAGTTTGAGAACCTCTTTTTGGTGCCCTATTGATGCAGGAGATTCTACCCCCCCTGAATTAAAGGAGGAATCCAAAGAAGAGAAGGAGGAGATGTGGACCATCGAGCAAAACAGGGGACAATTCTGTTTAAACAAAACTAGATTGATGGAACTAATAAAGTCTCGAGAAGACTTTAGTTAATGTAATTTGCCATATGTATGCATGTAGAGAGAATTAGGGATAGTTGAGAAATTCATGGAGAGGATTGATCAGATCCTTTCAGTGATCCTATCCAATGTTTCTTATATATTATGAGCTTACGTGTTCAAGGAGAGACAGAGAGGAATATAGAGTGATAGATAGAAACTGTAAAATTGAGAATATTCAAATGTAGTCGAGGGAGAAACTATTCTAAGGTTGAAATGCCTTAGCTGTAATCATACTATGTATAGTGAATATATGTGCGCATTGTGTGGATCTCCATATGTCTGGGTAATGTCTATTTATCATTTATATGATAGAGTTAAATGTTCAGTGTTGCATTGTTGATCGACCATTGATCACTTAAGGATCGATGGTGATCCAATATTAAATGAATTATGTATGGAGTGATATCGTGCATAAATTGAGTATGGCAAAGATTTGTGTTAAAACATAGAAATCCATTAATGGGATGAGAAATGAAGAAGTGATGCACAGGAACCGTTGATCTAGGAGATCAATGGTCGGGATCAAATCGGATCCAGAATGTCACATCGCAATCATCCGAAGGGAGGAATGAACCTTGGCCAAAAGAAAGAGTGATATGCGATTTGGTAGCCAAACCCAAAACCTTATCAAACGTAACCAATATTCTTAACGGGTCTGTAAGGCATGTCGGATCAGCGTATTCAAGCAGAAGAGGTCTAGCTAGAGGAAATGCTGATTATTGATGGCCCGATACTCTGATGTCCGATTAATGATATGGTGATACGCCGATAGCTGATGGATCGGAGGATTCTCTGATCGGCTATCGGAGATCGGAGTGGCATTGCGGAATGGTGCGAAGGAGCAGACCCGATGATTTATAGTGGGGTTTTTAATTATTTTGAGATCCGGCTATTGTTTCGGAGAGGGGTCTTCCCGTGTTTCCCTTTGTATTGCGATAAAGTGATGTAGTTCCGGTTCACAAAGGAAAATCCGAATAAATGTGTGGTCCATGGTTTTAAAGGCTTAAAGCCTAAAATACGCTTCCAATAGGGTCTGTGGGCCATAACCCACAGGCCTTAGGATCAATTATTTATAAAGAAAGGGGAAATGGATATACCCCTATTTTCCTTTTTATCAAGTGGTATCAGAGCCGGTTAAGGATTTCCTGTGAGAAGGGAGAAGAGGTATAGTTGATAAAGTTGGAGAGTTATGATCTTACTGTCGTGCAGATAGCGGCAGCAGAAGGTGAGAAGACTTGCAACAACCTAAAGCAAGGTGTGCTTAATTGGTTCCAGAGAAGAGAACTAGAAGGATGCCAAAAGACTGAGTGAGGAGGTCTTGGTGAGGTATCATGTAGCAGAGGAAGACTATTACTACAGAGGTTGGTTGCAGAGCTCATAGAAGATCATAAAGGAAATTCCACAGAGATGTGGGTAGAATTACTAAGGACAAGGAGAAGCATATGACCAGGAGGTCATAAATTTTTGTGCCTCAGGAGTCTGATGCAGGAGCATCTAACTCCCCTTAATTAAGGGAGGAATCCAAAGCAGAGAAGGAGGAGATGTGGACCATCAAGCAAAACATGGGACAATTCTGTTTAAACAGAGCTAGACTGATGGAACTAATAAAGTCTCGAGAAGACTTTAGTTAATGTAATCTGCCATATGTATGCATGTAGAGAGAATTAGGGACAGTTGAGAAATTCATGGAGAGGATTGATAAAATCCTTTCAGTAATCTGATTTAATTTTCCTTATATATATTATGAGCCTGCGTGTTCAAGGAGAGACAGCGAGGAATATAGAGTGATAGGTAGAAAATGTAAAACCGAGAGTATTCAAATGTAGTCGAGGGAGAAACTGTTTTAAGGCTGAAATGCCTTAGCTGTAATCATACTATGTATAGTGAATATATGTGTGCGTTGTGTGGATATCTATATGTCTGAGTAATATCTATTTATCGTTTATATGATAGAGTTAAATGTTCAATGTTGCATTGTTGATCAACCATCGATCACTTAAGGATCAACGATGATCTAATATTAAACGAATTACGTATGGAGTGATATCGTGCATAAAACGAGTATTGCAGAGATCCGTGTTAAAAAACTTAAATCCATT
This sequence comes from Pinus taeda, assembly GCA_000404065.3. NCBI lineage: Eukaryota > Viridiplantae > Streptophyta > Pinopsida > Pinales > Pinaceae > Pinus > Pinus taeda. Next base: position 108,378 of record APFE030797481.1, on the reverse strand, counting down.
AATGGGACGAGAAATGAAGAAGTGATGCACAGGAATCATTGATCTAGGAGATCAACTACCAGGATCAAATAGGATCCAGAATGTCACATCGCAATCATCCAAAGGGAGGAATGAACCTTGGCCAAAAGAAAGAGCGATATGTGATTTGGTAGCCGAACCCGAAACCTTATCAAACGTAACCGATAATCTTATTGGGTTCGTAAGGCATGTCGGATCGACGCATTCAAGTGGAAGAAATCTGGTTGGAGGAAGTTTCGATTGCCGATGGCCCGATACTCCGATGGCCGATTAGTGATATTGTGATATGTCGATAGCCGATGGATCGAAGGATTCTTTGATCGGTGATCGGAGATCAGAGTGGTGTTGTGGAATGGTGCGAAGGAGTAGACCCGACGATTTATAGTGGGGTTTTTAATTATTTTGAGATCCAACTATTGTTTCGGAGTGAGGTTTTCCCGTGTTTCCCTTTGTATTGAAATAAAGTGATGTAGTTCCAGTTCACAAAGGAAAATCCGAATAAATGTGTGGTCCATGGTTTTAAAGTATTAAAGCCTCAAATACACTTCCGATAGGGTCTGTGGGCCATAGCCCACAGGCCTCAAGATCGATTATTTATAAAGAAAGGGGAAATGGATATACCCCTATTTTCCTTTTCATCACCTATGAAGTGTGTGAGCCATTATAGTCCCTTTCAAAGGTGATGTGATTGATGGAGGAAGATATCCAAAAAGTTCATAAGTGTGGACATTTTTATGGGGTATGGAAAGATGTGTTACCATCATTACAAAGGGAAATAATTTTACCCATTGTGTTGGTTTATCAAATACAAAGCAATGTAGAGATCCTTCTAAAAATTTATTCACAATCTTAATTTTCCCATTGGATTGATAATAGTAAGATTCATGAGCCCATTGAGTACCCAAACAAAATTTTTCACTCCTTCAAGAACATCCCCAAAAAGTACTTCTTGTTCCTATGGTATGTTTTCAAGAACCCTGAATGTCCTCCTATAGGAGAAGTGTGTAATGCCAAAAGTACCTTTTGTTTAGATAAGAATTCTTACAAAATTATAAGTGATATTGATGCCACAATAAATCATTATTCCACATAAAATTTTCTACTACATTTGGGGTCCTCTTCTATTTGTTGAATGATCTTGCATACCTTCTCATATTACTTACATTCTATCATTTTTTCTTCCACTCAATCATATTATCAAATGGAAATAGTGCATATTTAACCCTTTGTATCTTCTTCTTGCCTTAATAGTGAATTTACCAATATTTTGTTTTCCCTTTTTGTAGATAATTTCAAAGTCATAAACTCACATTTTTGTAAGTCATTTGTTTTCTCTTTTAAAGATAGTCTTCATTCCAAGAAGTACTTAAAACTATCATGATCTATTTTTTACTTTTAAGTGTCTTCCCATTAGGTATGGAAATCATTTCTTAGCTACATGTAGTTTGGCCAACATTTCTTTTACATAGATGGGTATGAGTAAGTTCTTTCTTCAAGTTTGTTATTTTCAAATCCAAGGGGCATTCCTTCTTGCATCAAAAATACCCCAATACCATGGCCTAAGACATCGCACCCCATAATAAATGTTTTTGTGAAGTGAAGTGTGGCCAGTATTGGAGTTGTACACATAGCCTCTTTAAGTTATTCAAAAACTTTGGTTTCTTCTTTAGTCCAGAAAAAATGCTTCCTTATGCAATAGTTTTGTTATAGGTCTTCTATTTGACCATAATTATTCACAAACTTGCAATAATATCTTGTCAATCTTAAGAATCCTTTGAGTTTCTTCAAGGTATTTGGGACTAACCATTCTTTAATAGATTTGATTTTTTTAAGGTCCACTTTGACATATTCATGGGATTCAATATGACCCAAATATCCCACTTCTTGAACCCCAAATTCACACTTAGAATATAATTGTTTCTTTTCCAATAGTGTGAAGAATTTATCAACATGTTATACATGGTCTTCCCAAGATTTGTTGTTGATAGTGTGTCATCAAAAAATACTAACACAAATTTTCTAAGGGTTTGTAAACTAAATTCATCAATCTTTGAAATGGTGAATGTGCATTAGTAAGTCAAAATGGCATAAGAAAATAACATGATGACCTTAATGTGTTCTAAAGGATTTTTTGGGAATTTCTTCTTGCCTTATTCTAATTTAATGATATCCAGAATGAAGATCCACTTGCAAAGAAAATCACTCCATGCAATTAACCTAATAATTCATCAATGAAGGAATATAAAACTTACCCTTGATCGTCATTTTGATGAGTGTCTATGATTTGGACACATATGACACGACCCATCATTTTTTATAACCATTATCAGTAGAGAAGAGAAAGAACTTTGGCTAGGTTGAATGATCTCGAACTCTAACATTTCTCTAACCATACACTCAATCTCACTATTTTGTGCATATGGGTATTTGTAAGGCCTAATGTTAGTAGGTAAAAATTCAAGTTTCAAATGAATAACATTATAATGATCTCAAGTAGGTGGAAGACCCTTAGGAATTTCTCCAAATACCTCATAATTATTTTTGATAACTTTTGGGGGATCCACTAGAGGAAAGGAAATAGATGTTTGAACATCTAGAAAACATAATTGTGCAATTACACCATGATATCCATTTTTTATTAATTTCATCATGCTATTATATATTATCAATTTAGAAGGTCTCCCTTGGATATCTCTAAGCTAAATTCAATTTCCTTCCAAAGAAAATATCATGAAAAAATCTTGAAAATTAAGGGCTTCTATTCCTAATGGTTGTAACCATTGGACCCATAATACACCAACACCATCCATTTCGATTGAAATCATAGGACTATCTAATAAATAATCCCCCAAGTTCAACTTAATACTATGGAACTACCCTAAGAAATTTATGGTACCTTCATCTACAATCATTACTTGAATTTTTGGTGTTGGAAATATAAAACAGTTAATAAGTTCTTCCAATTTGTAGTTAATGAAATTAAATTGTGGGCACTACCTGAATCAATCAACACTACTACATATTTATTTATGATATATCATTCTATATAGAGGGTTTGTGAAGTATTTATGCCATCCAATACATGACAAGATACTATTGGAGTAGCCTCTTATAGCTCTAGATTTTGCTATAGTTCCAATTCTTGATCTTCTTGATCTTCATAATCTATGTAGAACAATTTACTCTCACAAAATTTATGCCCCTTAGTATAATTTTTGTCATAGTTGAAGTATAGTCCCTTGGATATTCTTTCATCCATTTGCCAAGGTGTCAACCTTATCGATTAGGAGAGGGAGCATGATGTTTTCTATAGTTATTAGTGACCAATTTTCTAGTAGCACCTCATGATATATTATTTCTTTTAAAGTTCCTGTAAAGGGGTCTAACAATTATCCTTTGAAATTTTCTTTACCCTAAGACTTAACTTTTCAAAAGTATTGAATGTGTTTGTAATTAGACATTTTTCCAAATATTTACCAATTAACTAAATAATCTATTGCTTATAATATCCCCACAGTGTGTTATTAATTCCCCCATAAAAATAGACCAAGATACAATAGAACCATTTTGCTTTCACAAAGTCATTGATACCATACAGATTAATACTATTCTAAATACACAGATTCCATATTTACCTTTTATAAAGATACCACTTGGTGTAGAACAAAGTATTCCTCCATATGGAATATCCATGTTATAAGATTGTTACCATCAAACTTCCTAATATCGATCTTTGGAATGTAGTAGTTCCTTGGTACTGACTTGAATCCATAATGATGTGGATTTTGGATTGAAAAGTCATGATTATGGTTTTGTGATTCAATATCTATGATCTCTAATTGTGAAAAAGTACTTCCCATATGTGATTGAGTCTCAACACCTTTCTTCTCCTTATGTTCATGATTTCCTTGGATCTCCATATCCCTTTTAGGGAGATTGTATGATAGTAATTTTTTTCTTTTTCATTTTTCAATCATTGATTTTTTTATCTCTTTCTTATAAATTTGTATTTCTTCCTTTTTCTATTCATGGACTTTTGAATTTATTCCTTTACATATTTTCATATTTTTTCCTTGACAATTTTTTCCTTCGTTCCATCGATTTTTTGTTCTACATTTTTTATTAATCCTTGCATATGTGATAATTGATCTTCCAATTTGGATACATGATATTGTACATTTTCTTTTCCTTCATGAGCCATGGATGAGCCTTCAAGAGGTTTAATTACAGTAGCAGCTTTTTAATATTTCTATGGATTCTTGTGAGAAAATAATAGTAGTACTCCTATTTATCACAAACTTTAGTCACCAAAAAAATGGATCTTCTGATTTAAAAGTTATGTCACTTATGAGTTACATATCTTTAAAAATTTATTTTTGAGAATATTCAAATGACTGGCCATTTTCTTAATATATCTCTGAGATTTGAGCCATTTTGAATCTGAAAATTTGGCTTGTAATATACTCTAATATGTCTTCTCTGCAATTCCACAGGTCTAACTAGAATTTGATGTGCCAAGTGAAAGTTATGGTAATTTTATCAAAACTTGTTGATTTTAGGCCTCTTCTCAAGAGTTAATTTTTATAGCATGCCATGTTTCCCATTATTCAAATATGATTCTAAATTTTCTACTTGAGATGCCTCTTTATGTCTCTCTGGGTCTTTGACAATTGCATAGTTTGAGGTGCATTAGAAAAAAAAAGTTATAGTGAATATTCCATGATTAGTATTTTGCAACTAATTTCATGACCATTCCCAAGCCATAACTTCCATAAGATATATATCCAAAATTATAGCAAAATAGACTCGACAATTCTTACCAAATGCATCATGAGCTATCTTTTAAATTTGATCAAAATGTCATGGTCTAAAACATTCTGGAAAAAATATAAACATATTTTAGAACCAATCATAAACCCTAATTTCCACAAAGCATATCTCATAAATTATAGTGAACCAAGATATGAAGATTTAAATGGATGTTCTGTAATTCTTTGCCTCAATATGCCCAAAATTTCACTATCTGAAATTTCCTAGAAAAAAGTTATAGCAAAAATTCCATAATGACCTATTTGAAGCAACAAAAACCTAGGTTATTATGCTCTTATACCAAATGTTAGGAACCATGCACCTTAAAAAAGATAAGAAGTTAGTAATTATAGTCCACTCCAAAGGGGAAATCTCCTTTCACAATGAATACATTTTATAAGAGAATATTTTATGATCCTAAGACAAGATCTTATTAGCATATATATTGGAGACAAAGGATACACTTATAATGATACAATGAAAGGTTCTAGCTAACATAACAATATAAATGCAATAACTTGGTATTTATGGCTCAATAAGAGGATTTAGAGTCAACATAGGGCTTATACAGGACTTCACAACATCCCTCTAAAGATTTGGAATAAAATTGAGCAAATCCAAAATCATTTCATATCCTGTAAGTTTAAAATTAAATGTTCTTTACCTCATTCTCTTAAAGTTGCATGTGCCTTCATGGCATGTAAATCCATGATTACATATTTATATTATCAATACAAATTTCTCAAGATGAGGTAAGATATGTTGATGATAATGCTTTAGTATGAGTAGTAGTCACTATATGGCAAAAAAATGTTTGACTAGAAATTATGAGGTTTTAAAATAAATATTAGAATAGAAAAAATAAAAACAATCAAAATAATAATATGGATAATATTAAATCTTACATTAAAGATAATTTAAATAATTGGTTAATCAAAACTAATTTTCCAACCTTATGAATTTAAAGAACAAAATGAATATCTTAAATTTAGGACTAATGCTTCAGAAGTTGATAGTGAAACTAGTCACTAAAATGACTTAAAAACACCTTAGAATGAACAAATTTATAAAATTTGTTATGTAAAGGAGGTCACCATTTTTTTTATTTGTCTCACGGTCTATACACACCTCCACTTCATTAAAATACACACCTCCACTTCATTAAAACATATCAAATAGGAAAAAACATTCAACGCAAATACACATCAACATTACCCTTTTTCAAACTATTTAAAGACTTTGTAATTCTTAATTCGATATCTTATGTCATTACACTATGTAATTGATGGTACATTCAACTTTATATCTCAACTTTTTATGGTCAAAGTATCTTTTACCTACTTTCCTTATACACTTTATTTGGTGTCAGTTCTTCTTTTTGCAGTGTAGCTTTCCCCTTCCATGAAAGGTTCTTATTTTTTATATTTAATTGTAATATATTTACATTTTTAAGTGTACTCAACTTAAAATTAAAGACTTCGAAACCCTAACCCTAATTAATGAATAATATTCATCAACTTTTGATTTGATTTATCTGATTCTAAATTTCAGTTTTATTTAATATAATTAAAATATACTATTTAATAATATTATATTTTATATATTTTGTTAAATAATCCATAATTTATTTTATCTATTTCTTTATAAAAAACAAAATTATATATTCCCTACATCCCAAGTTTATAGAATTCAATAATTCGAGATTATGAATAAGGAAAAATCGAGAAAATGTTATTAGAATATATAAATAAATTCATAAAATACAAACCACTGTTATGTTACTATTTGGTATCATATATAGGTTGTAGGCTTGAAAACGTCCAACTTCTTTGATTACCGTAGAATCAATTGATAAATCCAATAATTCAAGAGTACTCACACTAATTCTATAAAAACACAATGATATATATATAATATATATATGATTATATAAAAAATAATAGTAATATTATTATAAAATATAATAATTATAAAAGATTAAGATTTTTGTGTTTAATAATTAATAAATAATAATAATTTTAATGTGGTTTAATTGAAATAATAAGACTTGTACACTAATTAATGATAGTTAATAATATTAATTGATAAAAAAAATTATATCCAATCTATATTTATTTTAAGTTGAGAGAGATTAAATATCTTTTCATTGTAAAAGAGGTTTGCATCTCAAGAGATTCTATTCTTCTCCGCATTTGGTAGATCTGAAGTTAAAGATGGATCTAGGCTGGTTTAATTTCCCCTTAAAATAAGTTATATTCCACATGAATACCATGGGTCAATACCAAGGGGTTCTCATAAACTTGGAGCTCAAAAATCACCTGTAACTTGACCAAGTCAAGTTTACCTTACTATTTTAGTTTAAAGTTATTTTTTTATCTTAGCACGGTTATTTTTATTTTTTATTTTGACTGAGTAAAAATGTTTGATGTACGGTTATTTTATTTTTATTTTGACCAGGTAAAAATGTTTACATTACATTACTTTACAACATCACTACCATACTAGATTGTGCCTCATAATTATTATAAGTAATAATATTAATTATTAAGCCCATGAAGAGCAACTCAATTGATTATTAATCCCATGAGGGACAATTCAATTGGTAAGTGTCATGAAGTATTATGTAATCATGAAGTTCGAGGCTCAAATCCCTTGTGTGTCTCTCTCACACACACATATAAAATAAACAATAAAATCATGACATAAATATTAGATCGATATATAAAAATTACAATACAAATATTGAAATGGGAAAATGATTAATCCTTTAATACACATCATATTATATTTGAAAGTATGAAGAAGACTTTATATATATATTATATATTATTATATATATTATATCTTCTTTTTTCTTTAGAAAAGAAAAAAATCAACAACTTTCTATTAATAAAAAATTATTTACTCCCTAATGGTAGTGGTTAATGGACATTTGCTAGCTCGGGATAAGGGCGATAATTCACATCTCATGTGTCGTAAATAATTTCAAAATGTGTAAGGGACGCTTCATTTGGCGCTCTGCGAGTGAAGTTTTTGGAGAAGGCAATATGTATAATTGGTCTTGGCATGACTATGGAATTCATTCACAGGTTGGGGGCAACGAGTGTTAGGATTGTAGGGGTGATAATTATTCAAGTGTGAAGGGTGGAATTGTTGTTAAACCATTCCCCACTCTTGGCCTAAAGTTGATTATTGAGTGTTATGTGAGGTGGAGGTATGGGGTAGCGTCGACTCAAGTGGTGACTTAGAGTGCCATTTCGGACCCAGGGATGTGCAGCGTTGTTGTGTCTAGGAAGAATTTCAAGCGACCTTGGTGGGTGGAGGCTTCGGAAATTGTGTTTGTCCTCTGCCAGGTTCTCGATTATGCATCCATTTTTTTTGTTAAGCTTGGCAGGTCCTCTTTTTTCTATTCATTTATAAGAAAATTTACACCACATAGATTGACTACGTGGCCTCAAATTTCCCATTGGGAACCTAAGTCTATTGGCCACCTATCTGCATTGTATGCCATCCAAAAATAGAAAAGTTCCAGTCTTGTTATCCAAGCTATATATGTCTTTGTTTCATGACCAGACGTGAGATTTCTATCTATACATATACTTGCATAATGGAAAGAAAAATCTATCTGCATATAAAACAAAATTAAACAAGGGAGATTAACTAGCCACTCTGCTCCTTCGAGGCCGATTCCACAGGCGCAGGGTCTTTGACATTTGATCCAGGCATCTCAGACAATTCCAGAATACATGGGATATGCCTCTCTATTCTTCCCAACCTAATATCTTGCTTGTGGAGTTGAAATTGAATTTTCTGTAATTCTTGTTTGTAGCTCGGCATACCTTGAAGAGAAACAACCATAACCATCGAGATCTTCTCCATAGCCTTGCCCAACAGGATTTTCATCAACCAATAGAGGTCTAAGGTCTATTTGAATTGTGTTAGCCTACCTCTAGTGTTTCCCAAGTCCGGGACAAGGGACCTCCAATCTTCCATGTCCTCCTTAGTCTCGCTGCCCTGCTTAATTTCCTCTTCCCATTCCTTTAAAATTTTCTAAATGCCTTCATCATTACCTTCACGGTATGCCTTGGAAACTTCGCTAATAAGTGTTTTTACCAATTTTCTCCCCCTGCGAGGCTTGGACGTGCTCGGGTCCTTTTCATTTCTAGGCACCTGGGCCCCTCTACCATGGCCATAGATTTTCGCTGGTCAATCCATCGTGGAGATGCCAAAAACCTGTTCATAGCAAAAATTCGTTAACCAAAAATAATTCAGCATAGTATGGAAATGCTCCTATCCCTGAGTTGAGTTACCAATGCACTCCTCCCCTTTCCCTTTGATTTTGATACCAGGTCCTTCATGGCCAGAGGTCCAATCCCCAGGAGGGGCTGACCTCCATCCACCAGCACTAAGCCCGCGTCTCCAAACCCATCTCCTCATGACCGCAAGCTAGTTATCTTCCCCTTTCCATGACCAAGCTGGTGAGTTTTGTCGCTTACCAGCAGTAGGCCAGCCATGATTATCAAACCCTTTCCCCTCTGCCCAAGATATAGGTGCATAGCCTCTAGCATTTTCTTGCCTGACTTCCCACCCGAGATTCCTAATAGTTCCTTCTCCGCAAGAAATTATAACTATATCCCAACATTCTCATTTGCTTTGGAAGCAGGGAACCTCTCCTAGGTAGCAACTTAATTGATCCATGCTTCCCTCAGCGCCTGGCTCATAGCTTTTACCTACATGACCCCTACAGGCATCCTCACTCAGCCCTTGGCCCACAGTTCCCACGGACCCCATGCATGACATTGAAAGTTCAAAACAGAGGGAGGTTGAGGCGATACCCGACAGAAGCAGAGCATAGACCCAAAACCAAGTCATTACAACTAGGCACCACCCCCAATTCCACCAACAATTCTCGCCTTCCCAATTAACATTCCTAATTTTCCCCCTCTCCCACCAGTAGAAACCTGACTAGGTCAACATTGCAATGGAAGAGATGAGCCGGAAAACATACCCATGGAGATTTGCAGACCATCTGTGAGCTTTAGGTTGAGGATGGCATCGCCCAACCCTTCCAGTGCACCAACTCCCTCATCCGCAAAGAAACACACCAACATTACCCACTTGTCTGTCCTTTGCTCCGTTAAGACCTGCTCCTTCACCACCTTCGCTGCCACCTTTTCCACCACCCTTGCATGAAATCATGCCAAGAGCCACTGCACCCATTGCCTCAAGCATGTGGGGGGAAGTGGTACAGTCCTCTAAGTTACTCTTCATTACTCCCCACATATTGTCCCAACCACTACCTTGCAACCTGTTGGCCCTCATTTTTTATCAAATTTTGCTTATTTAAATCCACCTAATTTCCATCATTTTCCACCATATACCATCCATATACACCTTATTTTGACCTTATTATGCATATTCAAGCAAATAAATTATGTTTTTCAATTTTTAGATATTTTTGCAAAAATTGGGTTTTAAGAGTATTTTTGGACAGAATCAGAAATTCATGTAATGGCTATGTGGATGACATATTTGCAGGACACTTGGGCTTGCGCTAGATACATGAATGGAAATCTTGGGAACTAGGACTAAACTAATTCCAATTGGTTCGGTCAAACAAGCTAAATTAGGCCCGGTCAAGGTTGGTCAAACATGACTAGTCATCCAGAAAATCCCTAGGAAATAGGGCAGTTTTATGATTTCATGGGATTATCCATATTTTTAGTGATGGATTGAATGGATTTGACTTGGATAGATGGATATGAATATATATAGTTGTTAGAGAGACTTTAGATCAGTTTGTTTCATGATCTTCTATTTAAGCCAAAACTTTGAAGGCTTATGTATGTAATTTTTATATAACTTTATGCTAAGACATTTGAATATTGGAGATTAATTAGAAGAACTTCTTCTACTTTCATTTTTTTGTTCATTAGTGTGGATGAGTGCTTGAAGTTTCAGAATTTGATAGCAACCTCAAGTGTGCAAGGCAAGGGTGGAGGGCCCCCACTCCAAGCTTAGTACACTTCATTATTAAACTAACTTAATTTTCATGAACTAGTTGCTTTAGATTTGTGTACATGTTTTGTTTCAAATTTTCTTATTTGAATTAATGTGTGATGATTTATGAATGAATATTGGTTTAATTATAATCTACATATGAAGGGACACAGGAATTTAAGTTAAATTCCCCTTCTACTCGATCCTGAAATAAAATTGAATTTAATTCTCCTTTTCTTATTTGAAGTTATTTATGCATTTCTGGTTTGAAGCAATGGTGATTATTGTAGAGTAGAATTGTGAAGAAGGACAATCTGGTCCTCCTTAGTTAGGAGCCTCTTCTTTTACATCTTCTACAACATAAACCATTGTTAATTAGTGCTTTTAGATTTCTCTTCATGAAAGTAGTATTGTAGGGAAGGACAACCTGGTTCTCCTAAGTTAGGGGCCTCATCCCTCACATATTACATAAGTGAATTAGAAATTGTTAAAATAGGTTTATATTTGTAATATGTACTTTATTAACTCTTCAAATTTTATCTTCTAAGATTGGCTACATCTTATATCCATACACTGTGGACTTGCCTCGAAGTTTTACAAACCTGGATTGATAATAAATACTTATGTTAATTTGTGTTAATAAATTAGCTCAACACACCCCGATCGGGATCTTGTTCTTCTATGAGACATGTTGTTGCCTTTTCCAGTGGTCTTGTTCCAGGATTTCTGCCAAGGTTCTATGTCTATCATCCTAGGGTTGGACTTGCCACAGTTTTTCCATCAGGCCATTTTGATGATTGCATCCCAGTTGGCAAGAAATTCCGCCCCTTTATTCTCTTCTCTCCTAACATGTCTGACCATAATGTAATCAAACTTTTGTATTAGTTCACCAATATCTTATATAAGTCTAGCTGTCCTCCAACTTTGGATGAGCTTATCCCATTTGGTGCCATTGTTCAGCTTTGTCAGAGTATTTGTGACCAAACTTGAGTCACCTTCCACCACTAGGTTTCGTTACCCCATTCGGACATCTATTTGAAGTCCTTGTCTGGCTGCAACGAATTCTACCTCATTATTACTTTCTATCCCAGAAAAGTCAGCATATATTCGTTGGGTGTTGGCCTGGACATCTCGAAAGAGGCCACCTATGCCTGCCAGTCCCGAATTACCTTTTGAGGCCCCATCAAAATTGAGTTTTATGAATCCCTCCCCTGAGGTAGTGAGGTGTGCCAGGGATGTCATTCCTACCCGAATTGTTTTCCAAGCAATGGGGGCTATCATTTCCGGCAATAGGTTAAAATTTTGTAAACTTTGAGCTTCATGAGGGGTTACCTCCCAATCTTCTTGGTGCCATTGCTCTGCTAAAATTGTTTCCCTGATGTTCTGGATTATTCCTTCCATACCTGCTCTTGAGTTGAGGATTTATTCTTAAAGACCCTGCAATTCCGCTCCTTCCATATGGCCCATAAATTTAACCCTAAGGCTAGTCCCCATGCTCGAATTAACACCGGGCTGGAGAAGATATGGCTTCTCCAGAGGAGAATTGGTGATATTGATCCATTATTTTAAAAACTCCTTGCTTTCGCCTCCATTTTTGTTCTGCAAACGAGGATGTGTTAAGAATATGCTCTAAATCTTCCCTGTGTTGGTGGCAAAGCTAGTAGAAGGAGGGTCCTTGAAAACCCCTTTTTTGTAGTTGGTCCCAGGTTAGGATCCATCCATTGCAAACCAACCATAAGAAGTGGGTCACCTTTGGCCACCATCCTCCCTTCCATATTTTTTTCCATATTATGCTTGGTCTGTCCTGAGATTTTCCGGTTTGAAGGTCATATGCTTCTTTCATGGTGAAGATTCCTTTTGGAGTATGCCCCCATCTCAAGATATCAAGATCATTTTGAACCATTAATTGTCTCGATCTCAGTTCTTTGTCTAGCTCTTTCCATTGTTCAGTTTCAATGGCCTGGCACCAATCTTCCTTCTTTTTCCATCGTCTCCAACCTCCCACTCCTTGTTCTTCTTCCTAGAATTTCTCTGCCAATTGCATATTCCTATCTCTGGTATATATATGTGTCCTTGAGGTCTTTCCATTCTATCGTTCGTTCCCTTTGTTGCCAAGAGTCCTGCCAAAATCTTTTTGTTCTTCCATTGCAGATTTCCCAGAAGGCGCATTGGTTGATGAGGTTCCTGTTTTCCGCTGCTAGATTCCATACTACCGATCCTTTAAGGGGGGTTTCTATATCATATAATATCCCCATTTCTCTCAAGCATGTTATATTTTCTTCTAGAGATCACTCCCACCTCTTATCCATCTCCACCATAATTTTGCGCCCATTACTTGATTTAGAGTATACGGATCTTTGAGGCCTAACCCTCCTTCCATTTTCTTTTTCACCAGGCCCTACCAGGATACCAAGGCCCATTTTCTGACCTGTTGAGCTCCTCCCCACAATTTTTGTTTTAAAATGTCTACCATTTTTGGAGCACACCCATTTAGGGGCTTCCATACCAGATAATTGATAAATGGGTATCAACTGCAGCACTACTTTAAGAAGAATTGTCCTACCTACTAAGTTGAGGAATATGAAAACCTAACTTCTGAACTTTCCCTAAAAATTTTGGAGGATCTGATGCCAGCAGGACGAATTTAGGGAATTATCAGATAGGGGCATTCCTAGATATTTGGACAGGAGGTTCCCCATGCTAAACCCCAAGATCCTGGCAAGGTAGGTTCTGACATTCACCTAAGTATTAAAAAAAATACAGGATTTGTCATTATTTATCTTCATCCCATAGGTTGCCATGGAGGTTCTAAGTATCTCCTTTATTCTTCAAGCTTCTCTTATGGATACCTAGAAGAAGAGAACGCTATCGTCGATAATTGTTGATGAGTGATGGCTAGGTCATTATCCCCGATCCTCAGGCCCCTAAGCCTAGATTCGCGGACCTCATTTTTGATAAAATGGCCCAGCCCTTCCGCAACAATAATGAAGAGAAAGTTTGATATTGTATATCCCTTCTTTAAGCCTCGTCTTGGGTTAAAAGTGGGGGTAGGAGTCACATTCATCAAGATAGAGATAACAGGGGAGGAGATCATGGCATAAATCCAGTTTATCCATCTTTGATCAGAACCATAGGCTTTGAGGATATAATTTAGGTAGGCCCAACTTAGCATATCATAAGCCTTGAATAGGTCCAACTTAGTCATCATTCCTAGGAGCTTTCTTGCCTTTATACTATTTCTTGGGAGTTTATGAACCCGTCCAATATTTGTTTGCCTTCTACAAATCTCGTTTGCCCCGGGGAAATGAGGTTTAGAAGAAGGGTTTTAGGCGTCTTACAATGAGAGTAGAAATGATTTTTTAAATGACATTACACAAAGCAATAGGTCGTAACCCTTGTGGATCTTCACATTTCAAAGTTTTGGGAATAAGAGCAATAAAAGTAGAGTTCAAGTTGGGGCATACCTTTTGATTGCGCCAAGATTCCTCTACCCCTCTAGAATGTCCCTTCCCATGAATTTCCAGGTGGCTTGAAATAATATAGCTGTGAACCCATATGGGCCTGGAGCCTTATTTTTTTGCATTTTGATTGGCAATCTCTTCCACCTCTTCCATTGTGGCAGCTCTCATTAGGGCTAGATTATGATCCCAAGTTACCAGATGGGGAATATTCTATGTGATTCTTTGTATGGCTTCCATTCTGTTCTCATGTGGTTAAGTGAGGATGTCAAGAAGCTCCTCCATTTATTCATGTTGCACTCTGTGATTCCCCTCCTCATCTTTCAAAGAGTAGATTTTTTTGTTCTTCCTGTGTTGAACCATGGCTTTATGGAAAAATCGGGTGTTGTGTTCACCTTCCCATAGCCAGTTTACCCTTGATTTTTGTTTCCAAAGGATCTCTTCCTGCTTTCTTCTTTCCTCTAGCTGGTTTATTAGAATTCCTTCTTCCTTTTTAAGAGTTTCAGTCCTCCCTTCATGTATGATTTGTTGCTGCAGCTCCATCATACGTTTAGTGATCTGGTGTTGAACATTCATAATATGTCCAAACTCTTCTTTTCTTCCATTTCCTGATTTTATTTTTTAATTCCTTAAGTTTAAGTTCGAAAGTATGCATACAGTTCCGCCCTTGCTGCTCGCTCGTCTTCCACCATTCCTCTATTATTTTTAGGAAGCCTAGGTCTCTTAACCAGAAGGCTTCAAATCTGAAGGGTCAATTCTTAGGTCGCACTTTAAAATCTACCTCCAATCTTATTGGCTAATGATCTAAGCCCATACATGGGAGGATCAAGGCTTTCATGAAGATATCTCTGCTTATGGCTTGTTCTGAGATCAGAAATATATCTAGGTGTGAAGTAATTTGGTGATTTCCTCCCCTTCTATTATTCCAAGTATGTACTCCATTAATTGTTGGAAGGTCCACTAGGTGGAGTTATGAAATAAGGTCTCCAAATTATTCCATATCAACATCCATTCTGCTCATTCCTCCCTTCTTCTAAGTTAGATAGGAAATCATGTTGAAATATCCGCTTAGGACTTATGGTTATAGGTATCTCATTTTTTCAAGGTTTTGGAGGAATGCTCCTCTTTCCCCCAGGGTGTGAGGTATGTAAACTCCTATAAGCAGCACCCATTCTTTGGATCCAATATTTCATAACTCGCCTGATAGTATTCTTGGGAGGCTAACCTAGTCCTCAAACAAAGCCTCTTCGGGGTTCCATATGATCGCTATCCCTCCCGCACTACAATTTGCATCCTGAGCCATGACTTGACACTGGGGTTTAAAATTCTCTAAAATCCCTTTCAAATTTATTTCACTCATCTTAGTTTCCTGTATTATCATGATGTTTGGCTTGTCTCTCTTTAGTCTCTCTTTGAGGTACCTCTATTTTCCTCTGCTATTGAGGCCTCTTATATTCCATGATGTAATGATCATTTCAACAGTTTGGGGGGGGTGTTGAAATACCTCTCACAATGGAGCTACCCTTCCAAAATTTACTAATAGCTCCCCAACCATCTATATGGATTCGTCCAATGTTCTTCTTCCCCTCTTCTTTCCTCCTTTTCCTTGAGTTCTTGTTTCTTTCCCTTGGCTGATTTGAGAACCCAAATGTTTTGGTTAGACTATGATAGTTGAAGCCTATTTCACTTTGTATTGTTGGAAGGTTTCCTCATAGAGTTGCTTCTGATCTTCTGGAATGAAGCATTAATCCAGGTGCCTCCATTCTTGCAATAAGCGCTTCATCACTTGTTCTTCGACACGGAGGTCCTCCTTTGGGTTATCAATCTCCATTGGGTTCTACTCTACCATTAACGTTGGAATCTCCTTTCCTAGAGTTTCTACTACCTCCTTTCTCTTTGACTTAATTCCTTCTGGGTCCTATTTTTGCAAGCTTTCAGTCTCCATTGAAGTGTCGGGGATTATCTCACCCATTTCCTCCTCCTGAAGAACTGCAAATCTATTAAGGGCTCATTGTTATTTTTAATTTTGGCTTTCTCTCTAGTTTCCTGTCTGTCTCTGATTCCTTTTCCTCTTGTGCACCTCCTAGAATCCTTCCCCTTCTTCTCTTGCCATCGTTTCCCTTATTCTTTTCTCCGCGATGAGGTTTTCATCCTGATTAAGTAGGTAGGCTTGATACAAATGACCATATTCATGGTAGCAATGTCATCTAAAAGGGATGTGCTCATAATCGAGGGGTTTCTGCCAGTTCTCATCATGGTACTCTAGTTCTATAAAGTCTGGAAGCAGTTCAGTGATGTTCATGTATACATATATTCTTGTGTAAGAGGTGTACCTACCTTTTCGCGGAGAGTCTGCAACTTTGACAAAGGTTCCAATAGAATTACCAATTCCTTCCAAGATTTATGGATCCCATAAATCCATTGGTAAGGAAAAAAGGCAAACCCAAATTGGGGCTGCCAGTAGCTTTTCCTGGTCCAAGTTATAGCATTCCTCCCAATATCTAATAAAGAGTCTTGCATTGTTAAAGAAATAGGGCCCATCCTCAAAAACCCTCTCCTTGTCTTCTAGGTTAGAAAAAATCAATGTAAAAAACCATTTCGCCCCTAGCTTGAGATCAATGTGACCCTTCAACTACCGCCGTTGTTGAATCCATTTGATTAGTGCCTTCTCTATTGGCGAAGCCCCTATAAATTTGCATATAAGGGCATGATCCTTCATGTATTTTCGATATTCCTCCAGCGTATTATTTGGTATAACAAATTTTGGTTTCTTAGTCACCCTCGGTAGACATTTGCCTCCTAGTCCCACTTGTCGTTTAGCTCCCAAGACCGAAGGTCCTTTTCCACGGTCGTCATTGTTGCCAACTGTACTGTGCTCTTTGGATTCCGTTGCTACAATATTCTGGTAGGAGGGGATCTCTCCCCCCCTTTCCATTCCACTCGTGGCCCCTTTCAGTAGGTATGTTGTAAGAAATTGTTGCAATCCTTTCTGAGTCTGGTATGCCTACAGGATTGTCAGTGTGGATTCGTTGAAACCCTAATTGTTTGCTCTACCATCACCCAGAGCTCGAACCAAAAAATCCTCTATATTAATGATTAATTCGAGTATTCATCCATTGATTTCATGTAGGTAATGAGACAATTCGTAAACCTGGAATCCATATTGCAGCAAGCTGATGTTACTTCTCTTACTTGTTAATCCATGAAAGTCATTTACTATGTTCTACTATAAATATCGAAGTAAATACAACTACAACCTGTACTCTTTAATTAAATTATATGTGGAAACAAGAAATTGAACAAGAAAGAAATAAAACACATCTACACATTTATTATTGGACAAATGTCCCTGGAAAAACCCAGTGTGGGAAAACTGATGCAAAAACTGAGGGTTTTATTATTAAGTAGTAGAATTTCTAAATACAATCTATGGATGCCTTCTTGAAAATCTAGTTACAGAGAATATCGCTGACATAGAAATAAGTGAGGTTACCTCACATTATCATTGTAAATTCTGACTAATCCAACCCCTGAATGAGCTACCCTTGGCTACCTCTACGCTACCTCTATGCATTTATTGCATCAGCCCAATGTCAAAACCTTTGGGGAGATCAACACTCCTTCAACTGATTGATTTGTTTCCTAGAAATTTCAATTTTTGCCTCCCAGTCTCACACCCTGGCCCTCGGCTTCTGCAATTGATTCCTTTAGAAAATTTTCAGATTCCCTCTTAGATTTTACGCTGCCTCTATGTGGCCCTGCATGGCTCTGTGTCAGCCACTCTCACTCTACGATACCACTTCTGGATCTCCCTATACCTTCTTTACTGAGTATTCTTTGACTGGGAAAGATTTCCCTACGAATACTATCGCTGCTCCTCTCTGCAAAAGATCACTATCAAAAATCTCTCTAGAAGCTACTCTTCTTTAGAAAATCAAACTTCTGATCTTCCCTCTGTGTGTTATCCAAGTGCCCATCAAGCCTCCTCTTATAATCCTCTTGTTAACCAATCAACGACTAAGATTAGATTCTAACAATGGCTAAGATCATATTGACTTAATCTCTGCCTTCTTCTATAATTTTCACCCACAGTTTAGATTTTATTTTTATTTTTTCTAAATAAAATTAATCTATTGATATAGGCAAAATGTACAAGGAGGCTTCAGCCTCAGCAGTACTGGGTAAATGGAATGACCATTCTGTTCTTCCAAACTTGAAAATGAGACTGCCCCAGAAGGGGAAACCAGTCCCTGTTCAAAATTGAAAAGTTTCAGCTACCCACGCAGGGGCAATAGTTCTCATATACAAAAAATTGGAGTTAAGACTGAGTAAATCAAAACTAGATTCAGACTTGACCATGTTTAGTTGACCAGTAGGGACAAAAAGCCAAGCTATTGCAACCAAGAGGGAAAAAAGACTATAAAAAGACTAGACAGGATGAAAAACAACAAAAGACAGGTGTCAAAGCTGAACAGAACCAAGGTACTGCTCGCCACGTGATCTGGTGGCCAACTACTTGGTTTCCTCTGTAGGTTCCTCCTCCAATATTGGACACCATCCATAGACTTCAGAGTCTGTGTAATCTACATGTCCGCCCCCTGCGCTATCCTCAAGTTGAAAGCCCTTATGCTTTCGGTGGGTTTTGTTTTCCATAGTTCGAGGATTGCTGTGTGAGGGGAGGTCCTTATCTATTGTTGGAAGTTTGGAGCTTGGCTCCCCCAGTTTGAAATTAAAAGAAGGAACTTGGCTGAAATCCCTGGTGGGTGAAGGTTCTTAATTGGACGTAGAGAATTCCTTGAAGCCCACGGTGATGGTGACCATTATTCTCAGCTTGTTCAGGGTGCTTTGAAATTGGAAGTGAGCTTGCTGGGAGGAGGCATTGGTCTCTGCGTGCAGGGGAGTGCTTCCAGATTGACAAGCCCCGCTGGAGTTAGTTCTTCCTCACCCACTTCGCGTGTTTGGATATCTGCCATGGGGGTTGGGATTAGAGATGGTAGGGAACATGGAAGCTGAAGGGGAAGAAGAGGCAGAGGGGGGATGATAGCCGGCACGCGGAGCACCCCCGCGATTGCCTCTGTGCCTGCTACTCAATCTGTGGTGATATCTCATGGGGCAAACAACGAGAGGCTCCATAGGAGGAAGAAGATGAGGTTCCGTTGAATTCACAGGCATTGCAGAGGACGGAGAAGGGAACTCAGACCGTTGATGGCAGAGAGGGGAGTGGGAGTGGTGAATACCAGTGCCGAGGTCTACACAACATAATAATCTGCAACACCTTCCAGTATTAGTGCGAAGGCTCGGTTCAGAGGCGAAGGGAGGACAGGAACTGTTGAGGGGTTGAATGGAGCTGGGTGGAGTCTCCTGATCCATATTGTGGGAGTTTCCAGGAGTGTCTTGGAGTTCCCAAGTGGTTAATGCTGCCAGCCTAAGAGCCATTATTTTCTCTACAATCACACAAGCGATGGCACAGATGGCCATACGGATGGGATGTCTGTTTGCCCACCGACATGAGTGCCATAAATGTCTATTTGCCACCCGCATCGGGGGATGTTGCATCCATCTGCACCATTTTGGTGAATTCCTGTTGGTTTGAGGCATCTTTTATGATTTCTGTTAGACCTTTGTGGATGGGTCTATCGTCTAAAACACCAATGTTGGCTAAGTGGTTGGCCACTTTGTTGCCAATTCTCTTAATGTGTTGGAAAGTAATGGCTTTGTTTCTTGCTATAAGTTGTTCAATGTTTTCCAGATGAGTAGCAAGACGCCAGCTACAGGAAATTTTTCCTACAGAGGTCCCCTAGATGATTTGTTGAGCCATGTTGATGAGAATTTGGGAATTGCCCTCAATGATTAGGGGGAAAAAACTATGTTGATGTGCAAGGATTAGTCCTTGCCATAATACCTCTAATTCCGTTGAGTTGTTGATATCCCATCCTATATTGCCGAGATATAATAAGATAGGATTTCCTGAATGATCCCTGAAGATTCCTCTGAACCCAGCCTGACCTGGATTGCCTTTGGAAGCACCATCAAAGTTGAGTTGAGTGATTCCGAAGGGTGGCGGGTACCAATTGTTGGGAGGTTGCTGGGAGGAGATGGATTTGGTGGGTAAATCCTTAAATTTGATGGGCTTGAGATTCCAATTCATCCAAATATTTCTTTCCTGTGGCTCGGTGGGGAAGTCCTCCTTGCTCTAAGACTGTAGTGCTAGAGTTTCCTGCAGGTTAATGCATAGTGTGTTCCAGATTATTTCTGTGGGAGTGGTTTGATGCCTGAATATACGCCTATTTCTTTCCTTCCAGATAGTCCACATGATGTGTCCCGGCAGGATTTTCCAAAGAGCATTGAGTAGGGGACTTTTGTATGGGTTTTTGGCCCAGATTTGAATGGTATTGGTGATGTCTTCTCTATCTCTCCCATCTTTTTGGCATCTGAAAATTGTTTTCTTCCACAATTTGCTAGCTAGAGAGCAAGAATGTAAGAGGTGCAGTATAGTTTCCTCCTACTACTCACAATTGGGACATCTTGATGGGCCATGGATGTTTCTTTTTCTAAGGTTGTCCCATATGAGAATTCTTTTGTGGGATAGTAACCAGAGGAAGGTTGAGATTTTAGGCCAAATTTTGGGATGCCAAACTTTATCCTAGAGAGGGTCCTTATTTGTTGGAGCGTTGATTGTTAGATTGTATGCCTCTTGGGTGGTAAAAGTGCCACGAGGTTTGTATCCCCAATGAAGGATGTCCTTTTCTTCAGAATATCTGATTCGCCTATTGGTTAATTCTATGTTCAGCTCCATGTACATTATCTATGTTCCATTCCTTATAAGATCTTCTGCTTTAAGCCATTGTTTGTACCCCTGATCTAGGGTGGGAATCTAGAACTGGATGACCCTCTCCCATCTATGTGTTTCCTCGTCCTCTAATAGGGGAGGGGAGATTATGCCATGGAGGTTGGATCTTTGTTGCTACGAATTTATTCAGAAGTGCGCATGATTTCCATTTCTTATCTCCTAGAAATTGTGTTTGTGAATTAGGTTCATGTGCAATCTAGCCGAATCCCAGATTAGAGAACCTTTCTCCATGCTTGTTAGCCTTATTAGGTCGTCCTTCGATCTATTATTAGCATACTTGGTTCTCCAGAGGATTGCCCATGGTGTATTTGGGAAAGAAAGCCACTTCCACCAGATTCGAGCGCCCATGACTACGTTGTTGTGTTGAGGTTCCCAGAAACCAATTCCCCCCAAGCTTTTTGGGAGGCAAGCTGTATCCAACTTGACTAAAGCCCATTTATGATTCTGCCCCATCGATCCCCATAGATCCCCATAAGAAATTTCTTTGAAGATTTTTCATTTCTTTGAGGACCCATTTGGGTGCTGCTAAGATAGAAAACAAATAAAGAGGCATAGATTGCAGAATAGATTTGATCAGGATGAGCCTGCTAACCATTTTTAGGGCTCTGAAAGTCTAGGAGGTGAGGCGGGATTTGAGCTTGTCGAGAAGGATTTGCCAAGAAGAACGTTTGAGAGCTGAATTGGTAAGGGGGGCTCCAAGGTACTTGGAGGGTAGAGCGGCATGCAAAAAGCCTAGAATGCGTATTATGGATGATTGAGTTGCTGAAGGGGTGTGAAAAAAGAAAATCTAAGATTTGGCAGTAGTAATACTTGCTCCAGAAGCAGCGGAGAAATCATCAAGGAGGGATTTGTATTTTCTGGCTTCATGGACCAAGGGGTGTCCAAATAGCATATTATTGTCCACAAATTGTTGATGGGTTATGGTCAGAGAGTTGCGTAGGGATATGCCTTTAAGCTGGTTTTCATGAAGCGCATGCTTGATGGATCTGCTTAATCCTTCAGCCATGAGAACAAAGAAAAAAGGGGAGAGGGGATCCCCTTGGCGTATGCCTGGAAGTTGAAGGGAGAAGGGGGAATACCATTAACCAGGATAGAGAAGAAAGCTGAGGAAATTAAGCTCATGATTCATCTGACCCATATGGGTGAAAAGCCAAAAGCTGTTAACATAGACTACATGTAAGTCCAACTTAACTTATCAAAGGCTTTTGAGAGATCGATTTTAAGTAGCATACCTGATTTTTTATGGTGCTTTAGAGAGTGAATGATCTCGTGGGTGAGTATGATCCCATCCATGATTTTCCTTCCTTCCACGTAGGCCGATTGTTTCGGCGAGATGAGCATGAGAAGCATCAGCTTCAGGTGAGAGGCTATAACTTTGGCGATAATTTTGTAGATGACATTGCACAGGGCAATCAACCTGAATTTGTCGGGCGCGTTTGAGCACTCCTCCTTGGGGATGAGGGTGATAAAAATAACATTCAGGGAGGGGAGCATCCAGTGAAGCATTCTAGATTCTTCGACAATTTTCTAGACTTCCTCTTGAATACATTCCCAGAATTGGTGGAAGAAAGTGGAGGTGAAGCCGTCTGGGCTCGGGGCTTTTCCTTCCTGCATTGTTTCATAGTAGAATCCACCTCCAGGAGAGTGACCAGGTGGAGAAGCAACTAATTATGTTCTTATGTGATCAGCTTGGGGATGTGCGAGAGAATCTTGTCAATCACCGACTTTTTGTTGATGGAGGGTTCTAGATGTACTGATTTGAAGTGCCTGATTAGTTCTGCTTCTATGTCCCCATGGTTTTCCAGTCTTTCTCCCTGTTGATTGAGGATTTGGGTGATGTTGTTTTGCATTCTTCTTTGGATTGTAGAGCGATGGAAGAATTTCTTATTCCTTTCCCCTTCCTTTAGCCATTTTATTCGTGATTTCTGTTTCCATAATATTTCCTCCTGTCTCTCCCTTTCTTTGATCTGTGTCTGTAGCTGCTTTTCCTGTTCATTGCTAGCTTTAGTCCTACCTTCATTGATGATAGTTTGCTAGAGTTTCTCCATCTCCTTGGTTAAAGCTTGTTGAGCTTGAAAAATATTTCCGAAAGTTGCCTTGTTCCATTGTTTGATTTGCATTTTTAGGAGTCGCAACTTTTTTTGAAATTGGAACATTTTGGATCATGCAGGAGGGGTCAAGCATTTCCCAGTTTGCTAAACTAGATATTTGAATTGACGATGGGTCAACCAAATAGATTCAAAGCGGAAAGGTCATTTAAAGGAGTCTCCGAGCCTTTGCATTGAAACGAGATTTGCCAATGGTCAGATCCTGCATATGGTAGGATGGAGGTAGAGAGATATCCTCCGAGATGTATGGCATTATCAGATGTCAGGAATCTGTCAAGCTGGGAGGTGATCTGATGAGAACCTAACCTTTTGTTGTTCCAGGTGAAAATCCCGTTGTTGCTGGGGAAGTCGATTAACCAGTTGCTCTGAATGAACTTTTTGAAGTGCTCACTTTCTGTTTCCTGTCTGATTCTTCCTCCTGTTTTTTCTTCTAATTTGGTGATCATATTGAAATCGCCTCCCATGATCCAGAGTGGTAGGGATCTGTTGGTGTTGAGCAGGGCGAACATGTCCAAGATGGTGATTTTGTTGTCAGCAATTTGTGGGAAGTATACGTCTGTGAGATGACCATGCACATTGGTCCCTATGACATGGAATTTGACTTGAATGAAGTGGTCATTAGCATGAATGTCTGTAAGTTCAATGGCTTGAGTATTCCATGTGATTGCTATGCTGCCTGAGGCCCCTATGTCATCCACCACTGAAGTATGGCAGTTGTTCCAAGCTTTCGAGAGAGTGGAGTTGAGCAGAGTGTTGTTGCACTTGGTTTCTTGCATAAAGAAGATGTGAGGTTTTCCTTCTAAATCAGATTTTTTATCATTCTGTATTTCCTTGGGCCATTCAGCCCTCTTACATTCCATGAGATGAGCTTCATGGTTCAGATTTGGGGAGAGGCCTGTTGTACTTGGTGAGTTTTGAATATCTGCCAAATTCAACCAACATTTCCTTGATGAGGATAGTTCGCTATAAATCTGTATTTCCCCCTCTTTTCTTAGTATCCTTAAATAGGTTCTTTCCATCCCAATGACTTCCAAGTTGGATTCCGAGGGATATTTATTGATGTGCTCTAGATAGTATGACTTCTAGACTTTCTAGTGCCTTGCTGGAATCTTATCATATTGTTTTTGCTTGCATGCCTGTTCAAGGCTAAAAATGTCCAGATATCCTATATCAATGCTTTCTGGTTCTTCCTCCATTTGCTTGAGATCACCACTATCAGGAGGAATGATCATAGTCGGATTGGGGATGAGCATTTGGTTATCAATCTCCATGCTATTAGGTTTGCAGATCAAAGCTTTGTCAAGGCCTGATGGGAGGGAAGATTGGGGTAGCTCTCGGTGCTGAGACAGCGAAATGCCCTGCTAAGGGTTCTCAGAGGGTAGAATAGGGATATCTGGGGCTGAGAATGGGAAGGGAGGTTCCAGTGTGGAAGGGTCAAAATGGGCTAAGATGCCGAAGCTGTTGCTCGATGAGGGGATAGAGTTGCTGGCGGGGGCATGATTAGGCTGAGGGGCAGGTTTCTTGTGAGATCTCTTCCTAGAGTTTACTTTAGTGAAACCTTCTTGATCTGTATGCTCAGAGGTAGTATTGGGTGAGGGCTTGACATTGAGTGGGCAATCACGGAAAAGATGTCCATGTGCATGGAACTTACGGCATCTGAAGGGAACATGTTCATAATCTAGAGTTTGAATCCATTCGAAATCATCATGATAAATACTTACCGAGTCTGGTAGTGCTTTGTTCAGGTGCATGTAGACGCAGATGCAGGCATATGAGGTATATCTTCTGTGTTTTGTTTCTTCTGCTACTTTGATGAATTCTCCCAGCCCATTTCCAATGTCTCTTAAAGTTTCCTCATCCTAGTATTCCAACGGCAGAGAATATAACTGGATCCAAATAGGTGCTGAGCTGAGATCTTCTTTGTCAGGGTTGAATCTCTCAACCCAATCTCTTAGATAGAGTCCTGCTGCATTGAAGAAATAAGGACCATTATCTAAGACCCTGTTTCGATCTTCTAAGCAGTTGAAGATGGCCGTGAAGAAACCTTTTGGTCCAAGCTTCATATTGATGTGTCCTTTTGATTTCCATTTGGCTGCTATCCAACCCTGAAGGGCTTTCTCCGTGGGCCAGAACCCTATAAATTTCCCAATAAGAGCATTGTCTTTCATGTATTAGATTTGGGTATTGATTCTTTGACTGGGCAATTCAATCTTAGGCTATTCTATAGCGATCAGTTTGCAGGTTTTGGAAGTTGTTTTGGGTTTGTCCTCATTTTCCCCAATCTTTTGCTGCTTATCCAATGGTATCTTTTCTATACTTTGAGATTCATTTGGCAGATCAGTGTGAGGCTGATCTATTTGTGTCTAATGTGCAGAGGCATTGTCAGGATTTTTCAGAGTCCTTGGTGACTGAGTCGTCATGGGGGGAGGCTTCGTGTCCTCCCCCATCAGGGAAGCCGTTGTAACGGAACTGTGCGCTTGCGGTCTATACTGTTGGGTTGTGCAATGTTGAAGGAACAGGGGTTCTGAGAGCAGAACAATGCACCGTCGCTGAGAGTGATGAAACCCTAGGTCATCATCCGAGCTCTCATCATCTCACCCAATTTTCAACCCACTCACATTTTAGATTAATATCCATAAATTGCTTTAATTTCCTAAGTTTAGACTTAGGCACCCATTAAAACTAATTAATTATTTTAATAAAACTGTCTCTGGGAGGAGTTTCCCAAGACGATTTCTGGGTATCGGAAAATGCATGTGTCTAAGCCTCCTTGCAAATTTTGAGACTTAAAGTACATCTGATGATGCCATAAATCAACACTCCCTCTTAGCGAGGAATGTGCTCTAGTAATGCAACATGCTGAAGCATCACCCTGATTCTGAAACATCTCCCTCTATGATGCTGATGTCTAACATCATTTCCCACCAAATACTACGCAAATATTGCATTTGTATTGTTTCTAACCCTTCCACTGTCAACACTGCATCCGTACTACAACTCCCTCTGAAATTATGCATCTGTGTTTTTGCTGGCCCTTCCATTGCCAAAACTGCATCTACACTGCAACCTTCTCCAACTATTGTTGCTACTGCATCAACAATTGAAAAGCATCCAAAATTACTAAACAGGTGTTCAGTGTGATGCATCTTGTTGCTAGAGTCTAACTGTTAGTCTCTGCACTGACCTTTGAAGCCTCTGCGTTGTTTCTGACTCTGCTCTATTCCATATGCACTACTTCCAACTCTGCTCTATGTTGTTTAGTCTCTATCACTCCTAGCTGTTGAGGGATTTTATCCCCTAGGGCTTTTGGGTGGAATCCTAGCAGACTAAAAGTTGTCTAAACAAAGAAACATGCACACACACAGCCATTATGCTAGTAAAAGCTAATTCTAAAGTAAGAAGGACGTACCTCAGGTCCTACGTTCGGGTAGTTCCTCAAGGGTCCAAACCCTTCTTCACATCCCTTTCGCTCCTTTTCCCTGCAAAACCAACAATTCTGAAGAATGCAGCAGTATATGGACAAAGATTTATACAAAAATCATCTTTATGTTATACAAGAAGGGAGTTAGTTATAAGCTTTTAAACATCCATTCATACATGAAATTCAAACATGAACATCATAAACATAAAGAAGAAGCATATCGGGAATCAAGACGTGTTTCTTTATTATAGTCAAATAGAAAGTACAAAAAGAGTAATATCACCTGAGCAACCTTTGCAGGCTCCAAGCACAACCTCCTTCTGGATCCGTCCCGCCTCAAGCCTCTAGCATATCTCCTTCCAAGGCTCACTCCATGATGCCATAACTAAGGGATGAACATCAAATCACAAGGAAACAAGGGTTTCCTGTACAAATGGGGGAAGTGCAGAAGACACAAGGGTCTTCAGACCTGATCAGGGGGGAAATCTCAGTATAATAACCTTTCTCTCTCTTCTCTCCTCTCTTAGGCCTTCCCTTTGATGTCTTTTTATACCAATTCCAAATTAGTTTTTTACTTAGGAATTGGTTGGGAACAGTTGAGGCCACAGGCACTAATAGGTGATCAACAGGTAAAACCTGCGATCTCCGCCTGAAAATAAGGAGTTATATATTTTTTTAAGTGTTTTAATACATATACGTGGGTTGGGTATATATGAACCCACGTATACACGCGTTTAACTCAAGGCAATGTCGCGTACAGGGAATAAAACACTGTTTTTTAAATTTTGGACCAGGTCTGGAAGGAGGGGTTGCCCTAGGCCATGAGTGCAACATCACAAACCATAATGGTGAGATTTGGAGCTATAACACGAACTTATGTTGCGGCAAATTCATAATCAGAATATTGATGATGAAGAACAAACTATAGAAGATGGCATGTGGTAGTAGTCCAAATACAAGCAAATTTTGAAGATGTAGAGGACATCGATGGACATCCTCAAATGATTTTATATGTTTTTATAATGAATAAAGATATACTGATGGTAAACTGCAACAAAAAATGAAGAAACTGAAATTTGGAACCTACACCAAAAAGGAAAAGATGAAGAAGTTCAGAGGATACATGATCTTGAAGAAAAGGAAAAAGAAATCTAGCTAAAAGGCTAATGTCCAAATTTTTACTCATTATAAGCATAGCTGAGACTTAGACCAGCAGGCATGTTTTTAGTTATGTTAAGTCATGGTTAAGTTTTCAGTCGTAATTAAGGGGGAGCGTTGGAAATAATTACTCCTTACAACGCACTACCACCACCACACTATACACCATATCACCGTCTTTGACATGACCTGCTCAAACTTGAAGTGGCACACCGCTATTCTTGTTGAGTTTCAAAGAGTCGTCACTGCCTCAACCTATTTAGCGTTGAAAGAGAAAATAACTGACTTAGTTTTTTTATAAATGTAGACGAGGCATAGTCCGAAAGCATGGAGTCCAAATTGTACGTAGTTGTAGCTACTTTAGCTTCTGCAAATTATTGTTTGGCTTTATGTGTTATTTAACAATCGTAGCTGTGTTCTTATATTCTTGTTGTGTTTCCGCTATTTATCTGAATTCCTTCAATTGGTATCAGAGCGTTGTGCACTGTTTCTTAGTATCAGAGAAGTGTGCACTATTTCTTTCATCCAATTGATGTAGAAGTGGAGCTTGCATGGTTTGTTCACAGCTTGCTCTATAAAGTAGGAAATGATTAGCAGGTAGCACAACAGATTCTGCTTGAAGACACTCTCTATGTATAGTTACTCCTGATAGCCTAAGGATTTGATCTGTGGTATCCAATTGATGTAGAAGTGGAGCTTGCATGGTTTGTTCATATCTTACTGATTTGCACTACATTCACTAGTAAATGACAAGGTGGTATTAGTTCTACCTTTTTACTAGTTTTCCTTTTAGGCCATCCCACTTTCTCATGATTTTTATTTCAGTGCAAATTCATCACTTTCACTTCATTTGTAGAAAAATCATGGTTGAACACTGCATTATCTTGGGAGAAAAAGGAGATTGAGCGGTGAAAATTAACAAAGCTGCATTTGGATTGAGAGAAAAAGGAGATTGTGCAGTGAAAGTTAACAGAGCCATATTTGGATTCATTGAAGGTAAAAAATAACAATAATTATTGGCATATTTATAGGCAACATTATATCTAGCGGAAATAGATGAAAATGGTGGCACAATAACAGAAATCATAGACAAGATGTTGGGCGAAAGTTACGATATGAAATCCATGACTTGTGTTGCCAAAGTATCGATGAGATGTGTTCAGGTTGGACGCTCCTATAGACCTAGCATGAGTGAGGTAGTGGCAGAGCTGAAAGAGGCCATAAAACTTGAGGACTTGTTGGCCGGTCAAGTGGATTCCAGTGAACGTGAAGGAATGGAGTGGAGTGATGACAGCTGCAACATTTCTAAGTAAAGCATCCAAGACAATAAGTTGACATACTTTTACATTTTTGCGTTGTTTTACGTGCTTTGGGTGATCTTAAAAATAACTCAGAAGTCGTATAAACACATAAATTTTGAGTTTTTGGGTTTATTATGTAAACAGACGATGGCTGATCTTTAAGGTATGCCAGTTATAGACACTATCATAAGGATATAATTAAACTAGTTTTACTTATGTATAAGTTAAATTATTTTGTATCAGGTTTATATTTATAAATCATATTTAGAAGCATAAAAGAATCTTCTAAAATATACAATATTTTAAAATATATATATTAAATTATTTTTTTCAAAAAGCCAAAACCATTTTACTTGGGGTTGAGGTTGACCTGTCCAATTTAACATGTGCTTAGGGTAGACCTAATATACATGAGTGAATAAATAAATTCAAAAACCAACTTTCACTTGTCCAAGTAAGGTGATCTTTAGGTCACTTTTGGTCCTCTCGAAAAGAGGAATTTAATGAAATCATCATCTCTACCATCTGAGCTGTCCAAGGTGGAATTTGATTGCAATTGAAAAAAATAGCACTTTCTTCGCATGTATCCACGAATGCCCTGGTTATCTAGATGAGTTCGTAATCTGGCTCTTGTAGCCACACACCAATCTTGCCTGCACCCCAGATCTCCTCATCTCCCAGATAAATTTGGATATATAGATGTTCATTCTATAGTGTGCTAATCTAGATGCACTCCAGCTTAGGATTTATCCTTTACTCCTAATATGTCCTTATGACTTCAAATCACAAAATTTATTAGTCATGGCTTAACTTCAAAATTACTTTTCTCCTTGATATTTGGGATATTTTCTAAGTGCCATTTACCATTGGAAAGGCCTCTGAGAGGACTAACCAACTATACACTTACAAGAGCATTTGAGCTGATCCACTACATAGCAAATGTGTACAAATATAAGCTATTAGATCATACATCAATCACCACAAGACTCTACAAACACCAAAAACAAATCAACAATGATTATTTGACATCAGTGACAACTAATGGTCATTCTACTCAATAATATCCAATCAAGCTCTCCCTAAACTTAATACTAATTGAAATTAGTGACAACACTCCCATAAGATCCCCCTAAAATTGATACTCCTTGACATCAATGACTACTCCTTTGACATCAATGAAAACAATTTACTCAACAACTAGTTCTAGAATATCACTTTTTCTTTTATCTGTATGAGTAGGGAACCCTTCCATGTGCATCTTCACTAATGCACATCCTTCACATGAAGAATTTTCATTCTTAAGTATTGAAAGCCCTTATAACATTCCTCATTTTTTGTAATAGCCCTAGTGAAAATTCCATATAAAAATATAAAAGCCCACGGTCAATGGGACACATATTCCAAGTTGAATGTTGGGCGGGACATCCTATCGGGTGCTAATTTTGTTGTTTATGGCTAAGGAAATTGGCAAAGGCAACGGCTAAGGCTTTGGAAAGGAAAAATGGCATTTTTGGCACAATTATTTATGAAAATAATGGATATTAGGAGAAAAAGGAGATGAAAGGTCACAGGTTGCATGTGAGGAGGAAAATGAAGGAAAATAATATAAAATGAAAAAAATAGAGGCCTCATTAATGAAAAGGCTTCTGAGGATCAGTGGGCAAGACTTGGTCAGTTTAGTTTTGGAGCTCTCTCATTATTCTCTCTATCTTTCATACTCTTGGAGACTTTGAGTTTCCTTGGAGCACTCTTGGAGGGTGTGCCATACTTGGATTCTTGGAGCAAGAAGGCAAAGGAAGAACATGAAAGCATAAGAGGGCATCGGGATCAAAAACTACATCAGATTTTCTTGTAAGCATCGAGTTGCATGTATGTTTTCCTCACTAGTTTTGGCATGCATGACACATGCATGTGGTTTCTTGGTTATGATATGTCATCGACATGGAGGATTTATTGGATTGATAATGGATTTGCATAGCCTTTCCATTTCTGGATAGCCATGGTGTTGTGGGTTTATTTGCTTTGCTTTTTAGTTGGTTCTCATGTTTCCTTAGCTTGGGTTGAGTTATTAGTTCTTGGAAGCCTTGATTGGACAAACGCTCTGGAAGACCGGTAAT
This sequence comes from Pinus taeda, assembly GCA_000404065.3. Classification (NCBI taxonomy): domain Eukaryota; kingdom Viridiplantae; phylum Streptophyta; class Pinopsida; order Pinales; family Pinaceae; genus Pinus; species Pinus taeda. The sequence goes on along the minus strand of APFE030797481.1, from coordinate 77,138 downwards.
GGATTGGGTTGAGTTACTAGTCCCGTAACATTAGTTGGACAAATTCTCTGGAAGCCTTGTAACATCTTGGGTTGAGTTACTAGTCTTGGAATCCTTGGTTAGAGAAACACTTTGGAAGCCCTTGGTGGGTTGAGTTACTAGTCGTGGAAGCCCTGGTTGGACAAAATATCTGAAAGCCTAGAAAATGTTGTGGGTTGAGTTACTAGTCCTGGAAGCCTTGGTTGGACAAACATTCTGGAGCTCGACAACAGTCATGGGTTGAGTTACTAGTCCTAGGGGATGGGTTGGAACAAACACTCTAGAGCCCTGGAAGGATGGTATAGAGACCGATCTGATGTTGGTTTTGGTGATGTCTGACAGGGTGGTGGAATCATTGTTTGATGGGTTGAGGTGGATGGCCTCTAGAAGCCCTGGATGAGTTTTGATTGATGTGTTCTATGAGATCCCACATTCTGCATGTTTGGAATATGGCACTGGGGTGAATCGCTGAAGAGAGATTTGGCTAAGCCATTCTACAGTTGGGTGGAATGTGGAAGTCCCATCCCGGGTTTGGATTTTGCATCATTAATGAAATGTTATTTCTCTTGGTAATTATATGAGTATTATGATGGATTATATGTGGTATATATGGTTGTGATTTCATTGGTATTTCTATTCCTATTATGGTGGTTATTTACATGTTTTATGACAACATCCATGAGTGGCTCTCATCATGTTCTTACTTGTTATTGAATGGTCAATGTATCTATGAACTAATGGATGAAATGGCAGCTAATGTGATAATGAGACAATGCTTCATAGTGAATCTCAGATAAGTATGAGATCCCTACACTTAATTATGTTGTTACATATGTATGTTACATGCTCACACACTACTACATGTAGGGGGGTTTTAAGACAATATTTGAGTCAATTGTCTTAACTTAAGACAAAAAGAAACTTGTGTATTGTCTTAAATATTGTCTCTAAGCGGGTGTCTCAAAATATAATGTCTCAAAAATTTGTCTCTATAAAGACAATATAGAACACATATTATTATTGTCTCTATAAAGATAAGAATTATTGTCTATTAAGAGACAATTTGATTTGTCTCTCTAGAGACAACTTCATTTGTGTCTCTAGAGACAATTCATTTGTGTCTCTTTAGAGACAATTACATTTTTGTCTTTTTAGAGACAATAGCTGAGATTAAAAACATTATTGTCTCTATAGAGACAAGATGTCCATAATTCAAACTATTGTCTCTCTAGAGACAATATAAAAAATTATTTTAAAAAAATAAATAAAATCATAATTCAAAACTATTGTCTCTCTAGAGACAATATAAAAAATTATTTAAAAATAAATAAATAAAATCATTTTGAATGTTCTTTCAAAGTAGTTTCACATTCAAAGTTCACAAATAGTACTCGTGTATGAGAGAAACCACCACAAAAATTCTTGTCTGATAGAAACCAGTGCATATGAGTTATTAATATTACCTTTGTTTAGCAAGAGGGGATTCAATTCATTACTAAATTTACGCCCAAGTTTTACTACTTCAAATGGGAGTCAAAAGTTTGGATTTAAGATGCTACCTTAGCTTTGATAAGCGCTCCATCTCCCAGTTTTACTATAGTTAAAGAAGAATCTGTAGACTGTTGAATGGAAACGACTTTAGATTTAGACAATGTGAATCTTTATGCAGAAATCAATCGAGAGCCCAATTAATGAAATGGCGATACCTTTACGTGTTCGACAGACAACATACCCACAAGAATACCTAGGCAGGCTTGATAACCACAGTTATCAACTGTACAAGATTGTAGGAATTTTGTTGGTGGCAGGTATGGGTTAGTTTTATGCTTCAATCATGTTATCAAAAATATAGCTTCATCGCTGAACTGGATTACGCAGTATTATAGAGTGAGTATGATATCTAGAACTGGATTACACAGTATTATAGAGTGAGTATTCTTTCACTTGAACGGTCTGTAATGGAATGTTTTTATGCTCGCCCAGTTATTTTAACTTCTTTTTCAAAATATTTTTGATCATTGTTGAAAATTAATACTCTAAACAGACTCATCACAAATATTCTTTAACTGATCACTTATCAAAAGCTTGTGAGGTTTCTTATGTAGCCCGTGAATTATTTTGATTTTAACTGAGGAAGACTCGCTTATTACGTTTGATAACAAAGGCATTAGAAATGGGTTCTACAACAACCCATTTCCCTTTTCTAGGTACTTGCAAACCACTGACATCGCCTTGCATTAGAACAGTGATGCCACCTGCGTCTGAATGGCTTCTTAAAGCAAGGGTAACATCTGGGTTTGGGCATGGTGGATAGTAATTTACAAGTAATAGTTGTCTGTGTTCCCCAAAAATATTATTGAAGTAATCAAAATGGAGTCTTAGAGCTTCAGAAATTGCAGCCAGCAACCTTAAACACAGTGCCCTCACCTCCACAGCGTACTTGCCTGTAATTTCCCTATAACAAAATCTTCAATATTATATTAAGCCAAATGAGTTATGATTGTTGCTTTAATGGTTGACATAAGGTTTAATGGCTACCTATAGGCTGCAGTTTTTTTAGGCCAAGAGTCGATGACTTCATGTAATGGAAAACAAGGGTGTCTTAGATAGTCCCTCCAGTTAAGGACTTTATCTTTGTGAATATTGAAGCTTGTAGCAAGCTGAGCCAGTTACTTTGGATCCTCTGAATAGAGGCATGCACGATCTTCCATCGGCATTTCGAAGAATTCTTTGGCGATTCCCATCATGTTTTTCATCACCCTCTCTGGTACCCTGTGGTTCACTATCTGATGATATCATGCAGCTTCAACCATATTAATACTAAATTTGAACATAATTTTTTTTAAGAATTAATGTTCATAATTGAGATTTTGGAAGTTTATTGAAAGATATTATGAGATTCAAATTCAAATCTTAAAATTCAAAATTCAAACCTTCAAAACAGTTTATATCACAATTTCATGAGATTCAAAATTCAAAGCCTCATGAATCCAATCCCTTCCGCAAAAAAAATCATAACTTGGGACATTGGAGATTGAAGGTTGTACCTGGAAAAATCCATCCTCTTAACATGCACGTTGGATTTGTTGTATGCCAGTGGTTCTGCTAGGGCCATCTAGGTGTTTCAGATCCACCACTGGAATGCTCTCGCAGAAAGATACCCGAGACATGCTGGGTTGCTCCTGGGGAGGCAAAATATATTTGTTCTTCACCTCAACATTGTTTATTCCATTGCACAGTAGTTTCTCAACACCATTAGCATTGGTCTCAGTGTGAAGATCCATTCTAGAGGACATGCATCTTTCTTTCCTCTTGATGTTATTGCGAATACACTCTTTTTTCCATACGGATGTTGCACGACTTCTAATCGAAGTTAGAAATTTCAAGTTTGCATTACAGAAATTGCAATTTGTAGAGCCCCAAATGGAAACGGAGGCTGTACGTAGGGTCAACCAATAGTTTTTACCACGGAAACATTGATAGTTGCAACAGAAAGTGTCCTGGATGAAAACAATATTGCAAAGGGAGGATTTGGCTCGTATACAAGGTATTAGCACTTACTTTATAATATCATTTATTCTGATAGTCTAGCAGGTAAACTATTCATTATACAAGCTTTATGTAAACCAATTTCAAAGTTAAAAAAATCCTCAGACATAGCTAGAATTTTCAGAGAAAGTTTTAACAAGCCATAATATATTACAAGCAACAATCATCGCAACTAGCATTTCCCCCAACAATACACAATGAAAGGCACTTGAGCATTCTTGAAATATTTGAAGAGTACAAAAAGTTCTTGTGCAAAATGTGCAAGAGTATATAACGGAAAAAACTGTCTTAGCATATAAAAATAGCTTAGTAATGGAGTTGAACTAAGATAGCTTAGCCAAATCCACCGATGAAAACATCTGCACAGTACCAAAATCACATATAGAGAGATGCGATAATGCTATTCTAAGCCCCAAATACAAATTAGAATTAAATGTCGGAACTCAAGAGAAAACTCCAATGATACAAAACTAATTGAATCCACCAATCCCTAAATATGCAAAAGCATCTTAACAAAGCTATTCAAAGCATCATCATTGTTATCTGGAAGGGGTTGGGCTGCAGCTGCTACAAGTTCTGCCTCATACCTAACAACATAAAAGATTGTAAGCAAAAGTTTCAATCTTTTAGAAATGGAACAAATTATTTCAATAAAAGTTAACAAAAAATAATAAGAAAATAGCATTCTACTTACTGTTGCTGGGTTGCAAGGTCTATCTGAAACTCAGGAGGAGCAAGAGCAGGTGACTCCACAAAATGAAGGTTTGGATCCCTATAAAAATAACCCATTATAGAATCAATGCAAATTTGTTAATATAACATTCATATTAGGGAGCATCAGAAACTAGATTAAAGGCTCACCCTAAGAGCTTTCGTGCCAAGTACAGGAATGGCTTCTCAAAGTTGTAGTTACTTTTTGCAGATATCTCATAGTACTGAAGATTCTTCTTTCTATGAAAAGTAACTTGCTTAGCTTTCACTTGCCTGTTCTTCACATCAACCTTGTTTCCACAAAGAACAATAGGAATGTTCTCACACACCCTGAAATTCACAAAGATATTTAGATAATCGGTTCAGGTAGTTGTGACACCACACAATTAAGGAACCTTCATTTCTACTTAGAGATCCAACCCCTCTGCAAAAGAGATATCTGCAAAGATCTTTGTGCCACGTTGGGACATTATTGTAAGTCAATCGTGCAGTAACATCAAACATGATAACTTCACATTGCCCATGAATACTGCAACAAACAAAATCCCAATCACTAAATAAGAAGGAAACAAATAAATAGAAGTGGAAAAACACGGAACCCTCGCCAATTCAATTAGGAAAATGCCAACAGAAATAGGAAAAGCAAACCAGTGTTATCAAAACAACCAATAACAGAGTCTGTCTATAAATTCAAAATTAAAATAAATTAAAATTCAAATAAATATAAGTGGAAAAATACAGAACCCTTGCCAATTCAACGAGGAAAATGGCAACAGAAGTAGGAAAAGCAAACTAGTATTGATCAAAACAACCAATAACACAGTTTGTATATAAATTCAAAACTAAATTAAATTAAAGTTCAAAATAAAGAGACATAAACGAGTAAAACAGAGCGCTGATAAAAAGGAACCAAAAAAGGGCTCATAGTTGCTCCATTGTCATTGATATTGAGGGTAAAAGGTGTTGCTACTGAGCCCACACTACATACATATCAACACAGGAAAATAGAATTGATAAGTCAAAAGTTCTCTTGGGATCGATCCAAGTTTAAATCCATGTAGGACCTTTTAAAACAAAAATTTGAAAAGGAACCCCAAAAGCTCAAATGTACATTGCTCCAATCAATAGGTGTCTACTACAACTGCAGAGGATGACAAAAAACACTACTTTCGTAAAGTCCCAAGAGACCTGATTTCAAGTGAAAATCAAAATTAGTCTGGCAAAATACAAAAATTGGAAAATAATCAAACTAATTATTGACGTACCTTAACCACATTTTATCATTAAACCTTACCTAACTGAGCTATAAAGTTGGGTCAACATTTCATCCTTGGCTTTCTCAACTTGACAAAGCACCACAGCCTGCAAATCATCAAATCATCAATTCAAGTATCATGGACTGAATAAACACTGAGATTCTGTATGGTTGTATTGTGTGCTCATCCACATGGATGTCTTACTTTGGGAACATTTGCAGCAAGACTATTCAGAACAACTTCCACATAACCACGAACTTCTTGAGCCATCATTTTGAGCTCCTCCTTCGGATCTACAGGCCTTCTTACCATGGTTTCCTGGATTATAAACAAGAAAATCAAACTGAGGTTGAATATTAAGTTGGGAAATAATTTTTCTATTCTCATCATTGTATATGGTCATGGTCTCCTAGGCTAAAATGTGTATTGATTCTTAGATTATTTAATAGCAAACATTTGGATTATGTACATGTGCAACTTATGATGGAACTTTATGTGCTTCATTGCCTATATGCAAGTGTTTCAATACAAGCTATAGTTGTTCACGATTATACTTTGGGTTACATAAAGTAGTCTTGGCCTCTGGCCAGCTAAATATTGCCTACCCTCTACCTTATATCTATTTAAGTTTTAACAGTGGAAATAGTTTGTCTTGAAGATCGAAGAAAACTCAAAGGATGTTAGTCCTAGCTGAAAGCAAAGACTAGCAATCTATTTTCATTTTCTACTAAATAGTTCTCTACTAGAGAAACTAAATTTTTTGGTTACCTGTAATTATTCATAAGTTGAACAGTTGTCCAGCAGCACAATGCCTACTTATCTGCAATGTAATTGTCCAGCAGAAAATAATGTGACTAGCATGCATTTGAATGTAGTTTACTAATTTTTTAACCTTAAATAGACATGTGAGTACTCGATGACATAAATAACAAAATAAATATAACATGTCCTCCTACTGACACAAGATGTGAATTGATACTTTGTTTCAATTTCTAAGATGAGAGAATTACTTATGAGAATATTTAAGATATCTGCACATTCAGACTGAGGTGGAATTCATCGAATGTTTAAGTTCCCTCCCTCCCTTCAGAAAACCCAAACAACAATCATTTATTGGTCGCCCGAAGGATGAAAACATAGACCCACGGACAAAAAAGTAAAATATTGAACAATCTACCTGGCTGGTGGGCAGGTGAAGCAGATGACAATTACTACTGAAAACACTATAAGTCCCATCCATCTATTCGATTCCATGATCTCGACATGCCCATGCCCTATCCATTTTTTTTCTGCCGGAAAAATAAATAAACACCTGAAAAAATAGAAAACCATTGGAATCAGATGTATGAAATCAAATATTATTAATGATTAACATATAGCATCACAAAATAGATACAACAATGTCAGGTTTCTTGTATAGTCCAATCATAAGGTGCTTTAGAATAACAATTTAACATCTGGTAGAGTAGATGAAATGAGAATACTATGAATAGAAATATTTGCAAACAAATTCCATGAAACATTCTTCTTTCTCATAGCATACCAAGAGCCATTAATGGATATGCTCATGATCCCATGATGTTTATCAACTACTATGATTCCTTCTGACATACATACCCCACTCTCAACACTTCTAATTAATGAATATGGTTGGTTAGAACTATGTGAAACGAATTAGGACCAATTTCTCTAATTAATTTAGATGTAAGGTATCAATCTACATGTACCTGGTCATCTGGAAATAATATATTGATGTGCAAAGTAGCTCACAAATCACAACATATCTATTTCATGCCCTGCAAAAACCTGTAAACTCAACGACTGAGATAAAATAATGAAATTAAACAGCGTTTTGAACTGTTAAAAATAGAAGGAATGAAGGCCAAGTACTATGTAATCCACACAGTCCACCAAGTGAAAAGGCTAGCTGGCCTTGAGTTGCATTTGTGGCTCAAGGAATATCAGTCACTATCCTGAGTAAGATCACCAATACAAAAACAAAAATTATTATTTATTCAACTTATTGACCATTATCTTAAAACACCTGTAAATAACCGAGTAGAATCCAACATAGTTCCATTTAATCTAACATAAGAATGTACAAATCTATCTAATCCGTAAGAATATCAGTTCCATTTAATATAACCTAAAGATAGTATAAATCTATCTAAACCTCGAAAATATCACACCTCAATGCTTAAAAGTCAGTGTTTAAAAACACTGACAAAAAATTCTCGGTTCAAGAGTTTATCACCTTAGGTAAAAACAACTAAAAAAGTAAAACAATTAAAAAAACTAAAAAACTAAAACAATTAAAAAAACTAAAAAACTAAAACAAAACAAATTAACCTCACAAGCTAGAAGAGACTAATCTTAACTAAACCTAAAACCAAAAAATTTTAGACCTAAAATGATTCATCTTAACTTCATGTCATCTTTAAGATGATGAGAACAAAAAAAATACTAAAACAAAAAATATTAACCTAGTAAACTAGAATACATTAATCTTCATCAAACCTATTAGAAAAACATCTTAATCTCAAAGAATATATCAACTTAAGCAAAAGACAGGAGAAAATAAATAAATAAACCATCTTAACCTAATACACTATGATATAATTTTCTTAACCATTAAAGTCCACAAAATACATGATGTATTAAAGCCATCCATGATGTATTAAAACCAGATGAAAATTAGAGTAGATCCAACTGAACTACGATCTATCCATCAACCAGTTGCAAACCTCAAAGAGATACCAAATTATAAGAAAAACTATGAATAAACTCCCATTACCAATACCAACCAGCATTATATCCATCTTTATCAATCTATTTTTAAGCTGGGTGCAAAGTTCATTGAGATACCAAATTTAAAGAACTACCATAAATAATAGATCCATTTTCACCAGATCTATTTTGGGTAACCAGAATAAAATAATAACTGTGTGCAGACCTCATATTCAAAAATTTGAATCTATTATTCTCTAGTACCAATTATATGGTATTTTGACAAGACAAAAACTGTTATTTTAATGTTTTAAAAGTGAATATATGATCGCTAGGTTTTTGAAAATACTCAAAATATTTATTAAATAATACTTGATTATCCAAAGACTATTATTTCGAACTGAATATTTATTAGATAGTGTTTCCCAAGGCAAAAAAAAAATATGTCTTAACCTTGAATATGGATCTATTAAGTTATTAACTCTAGTTGCAGACTTGAATGTTTTAACCTTGAATCTATTAGCTCTTGCTGAAAAGAAACTCTTTATTAGATAATATTTATTTTAACTTTGAATCAACAAACTCAATGAGCAAGCAAAATGTTTCTTAGATAGTGTTACAGTCCAGAAGCAAACAACCTTGAATCTATTAGGGCTGGCCACAGATCTTAATGTTTTACCCTTGAACCTATGAACTCCATGTGCAAACCTGAATATTTATTACATAGTGTTTGACATGCAAAGACATTAAGGTCTTAGCATCCTACTTTACTTTTAATCCTTTCTAGTAGCATAGCTTCTGGTGCCTATGTTAGTGTTACAATGGTACAACTGTGCATTATACATCTGGGATGACTAGGACAGTGTATTGGCCCATATAAAAATACTAAATAGTATGGTGTGGCAAATATGCAATGAAGTGGTGATAGTACAAATGCAAAAGGAGGAAGAGGAAGTGCTGGCAACTCTATGTGAGGATGGGAATGACTCAGCTTCTATGTATGTGCCATTTTGTGGCAGCACTGAGTACATTGAATATGGACAAAGGCAGTGAGTTCATTGAATATGGACAATGGCACAACACGATCTAAACCGGTGCCATTGTTTAGACACCATCAAGTTATAATTGAATGTGAACACTACCAAATAAAATCAGACCTATCTAGTCTAATATGCACTAGAAACTTTGATAAGATTGTAAAGGCTGTGAAGCTCAAGCATGCATATTAGAATACTAAAGCTGGAGATATGAACTCTGCAACCTCGATGTGCATATCAGACCTAGTAATAATAACCAAATATTATTACCATTAGAGTGTCTCTCTTTCAATTTTTTGCAGTGTATTGTTTTTTTAGGGTATTGTCTGTATAAATTTAAGAGAGCAGAAGGGTAGGAATTTATTATACCAGTGAAGCCATTCCTGCATGTTTGTATAAATTGAAGAAAGGAGAAGGGAAGGAATTTATTATACCAGTGAACCCATTCTTGCATGTTGGGTTCGCTTGGACTAGGAGCATCTGGGTTTGTCATTACCTGATCAAATGTAAATGCATGCATTCATAGAAGACCCATAACAAATTTTTATGTAAATATTCATTCTATGAAACCAGTGGTGCTGGAATTAAATTATTGATGAAATGGGTACTAGAGTGTAGAGACTCTCGTTGAAGTGTCGGCCCGCTATTTGCACATTGGGGCGGTCAATAGTAGCAGAGGGCTTAATCTCGTAGCCATTGGTGACCTGCTTGGATCCATAGTAGACGACCATGTCCATTGAAGGCACGAACATGTCAAGAACATCGCCTATCACTCTTCCTACTACCAGGGGATCCGTTGAACGAGCCATTGCAGCAAAGATGAATCCCAATTTTGCTTCTTGATTGCCTTCCTTCTCCTTTCTCACCTCCTTCAAATTCACAGTCGAAGTCGATTCAAGTTAAGTGGCGAATGTAGCGGAGGTGTCTTATGGCATGTAAATAAATTGAATGAATTTGCAAGGGAATAAGAATCATACTCAATACAACCAAGTTGAGTTATGTTGTTTCGGCAAGCGCAGGCGCAAGTAGGGCATGGTGTTATAGTATCATTATAGAACGATGATAAGGAGACATAGCATGTTGAACTTTTCTGAGCCAAGAACTAAGAATATGTGCATGTTACATTCCATGTCACTGCACAAGGACAAGGGAAATTCAAATATAAGACTTAGCCAGCTCAGAGTGAAACACATAACATTCACAAATATATAAATTATGAGGGATTATAATAGTGTATTACTCAGAACTTGAGTGGTTCTGCGGCGATCTAGACTAAAGAACATGAGCATTTTAATAATCTTAGCAGGGCCACAAGTATAACCCGGTCCTGGAGCCTTCAAAGTGAAATTCTTTGGCAATTTGACAATTTTGTTAGTGGTCCCTGAATTGCCCACGCTAACTTGGAAGGATGCGATGGAATTTGGAGGATCCTGAGCCCAAGATGCTAATGCTCCACCTTTGCAACAATTAGTAAATTGTTGATTGTAAGGCACACCTGGTAAGAGATCAACAATGGTGGGGTCCTTCTTGCAAGAGTATGGAACACCTGCTTTCCATTTGGAGCAATCTCCTTGCTCTGTTGTCTGGCCACCAACCACAACCCAGATGACCTCCTTTTTTGCCCAGTGCCAACCCAAAGTCCATCCTGGGGGGCTTGGTATATGGTGGTACTGCTGAAAATTGTGCATGGTCACGGCCACCTACAGAGGGAAGCTCATTAGACTCAGCAAAGAGTAAAATAAGTTCTAGCATGAAGATTTTGAGGGAATTTTTAATAAATTGTACCAATGTTTCTAGTGAATACTTACTTAATTTCAGGGACATAAAGCTAATTAAAAATGAGTGAAGTATTTACTCAAAATATCAAACATACCAATCAATACAACACAATTTATCAGAAATTTTCATCAATATCAAAATAAACTCTACCTGACTTGAGGGTTTTCCAAATTTGTCATCATGTCAAGCTATGAGAATTTAACTTGTAGGCTACCAGGAATGAAATTCAGAAAATCTCAACATCTATTTCAAGAAAATGAGGAAAGGGAATTATAATTCAAGACCTATTTGATGAAAGGGCATTACTTGCAACATATCCATCTGCAGTCCAAAACACAATATCCCATTTGATCGTTATGTTACTATTTGGATCCAATGGATCATAAGCACCTGTAAAGCACACAATGTAGATAAATTTTAAGTTAATATTGTATTCATATCCTTGATAAGGATGGAAAAGTTTAAGAATGGAAATTGTTCTTAAAACTTAAAGTTTTGCCAAATTTTATGGTAAAAATAAGTTTATATTATAAATCTTAGCGTGTTATAGAAAACAAATTGTAAAATTTAAACATGTAAAATGGAAATTAGCAAAATTTAACCCCTGAATAGAAACATCACCTGTAGGTGAAAATGCAATAGCCAAGATAGTTAATGCCAAGAAAAACCCAGCTGCATTCCTGATCAACATATGGAAATTATGTATGCAACTTCTTCCCTCTGAAGACTTTAACTCTCTTCTCCCCATGATGCCTTTGATATTATCAATTAATGAATCAGGCAGAAACCCCAGAGGAAGAATTCAACAACACTTCTGAGCAGTTGCAGCTCCACAAATGCAATGTCAATGGGAATGGAGAAAACATTATTTTATGATGAAGAACCAATAACTGAAGTGTATAAACCTGCAGGCCTGTAATGGTTGGTTGCTTCATTCTTCAAACAGAGTAGTGAAAGTGGAGAAGAACAATGTTTGCCAAAAAACAGGGATGAAGAACAGCAACAACAACTAGCAGACCAAAGAAACTATTAACTCTGAGGCCAAGAGTGACATAAAAGAATGGGAAAAAGCAGTAAAATATCCAAAGAAATGATTAACTCTGAGGCCAAGAGTGACATAAAAGAATGGGAAAAAACAATGAAATTTCAACCAATATTTGGAAAAAGCAGTCACACTTCAAATCAACAGTTGAAAGTGTCTCACTTGATCGAACGGGGCAGGGTAAAAGTGTTGACAATTGTTGATGCATAGGGAGGCCTATTGGCCTAATAACTGGACAAAGCATAAGAAATTGATAAATGAAAATAGTGCAGGCTAAATAGAAACATTGTAAGACATTGATCTGTAAAAGCATAGCCAAATAAAAAGCAGGTACATGAGCCAGAGGTTTACTTTTTCATTTCAATCCAGAATAAATAACAACCATTTGCAAAACTGCTATGACAGAAAATAATTTTTGAACTGAATTGGATAGAAAAAACACATCTAAGGATGGCACATGCATTTTTCAACAGATTTGCAGCAACCTCAGCTCAACCATATATTAACAACCAAGTTGGACACTAAATTGGTGCCTGATCCCCCTTGTTTGTGAGACAAGGGATCTCATCCACATAGCAATTTGACTGCTAAAGTCTACCATACATGTTAGGGAACCTATCTACTTTTTGTACATTGGTGAATCAACCAAATCTGAATTTGAATCTACTGAAAACATCAAAATATATATCATAAAAGTAGCCTAGGGTTTATTTTCCATTATCTGAAAGTTCTTCAGAATCTCAATTGCTTACTTACCCCTGTTCGAGGACCAGCTCACCTCAACTCAGCCAAACCTCCAAGACCAAGAAATAATACATGTCAACTTCACTTGCCAGTTTCTTATTGCACCATGGGATAGAGTTTTTTAAACTAACTATTAGGACCATGTAATCTACATACAACATAAATATAAGCATATCAAATATATCATAATCAAACAAATAATAAAATTTAGGACCTGCAACGGTCTTAGTGATGCCCATAATCTGTAAGTACTCATAAATCCGTGAGTACCAAGCACAGGAGGCTACTTTAACCCAGAAAGGGACTTCTTCAACTTGCACACATGGGTATCCCATCCTAACAAAGATATTATATTTGAACCCAAGCTGAAACAAAACCATGAATCACTCTTCCTGCCACCTGCATCTCTGGCCCTGTAAAAATCCACTAAAGCATGCAACAGCTCAAAGCATTGTGCCAGTGTGCCCTTTAAGTACCTTGCATACCTCAGACCATGGAGCATATTTGTAGCAACCTCAGCTCAAACATATATTAGCAGCCAAGCTGGACACTGAATTGGTGTTTAAGCCCCCTTGTTTATGAGACAAGGGATCTCATGCACATAGCAATTTGACTGCTAAATTCTACCAGATATGTTAGGGAACCTATATACTTTTTGTACGCTGACGAATCAACCAAATTTGAATCTTAATCTACTGATAACTTCAAAATATGTATCATAAAAGTAGCCTATGGTTTATTGTCCATTATCCGAAACTTATTCAGAATCTCAATTGCTTACTTACCCCTATTCGAGGACCACCTCACCTCAACTCAGCCAAACCTCCAAGACTAAGAAATAACACATGAGGTGTATGTCCTTCATGTCAACTTCACTTGCCAGTTTCTTCTTGCACCATGGGATAGAGTTTTCTTAACTAACTTTTAGGACCAGGTCATCTACATACAACACAAATATAAGCATATCAAATTGATCATAATCAAACAAATAATACAAGTTAGGACCTGCAACAGTCTTAGTGATGCCCATAATATGTAAGTACTCATCAAAAAAACAAAGTATCTTCAAAATTTGTTTTGTTGCACACATAATTAGTTTATGTTTGGACCCTCACAACCTAGTGTGCTCTTTAGAAGCTAGAGCGATGCATGTTCAAGTTATTAAAATTTAACACATACCAATCCTTTTTGTCCTCTTTTTGGGAGGCACTACATTAATTGTGGGTGTGGAATGCTCATCACATTGAACACCCTCCTCATTATTTCTATCTCCCATTCACTGAAATTCAACAATGGTTTCCTGCCAAGGTTCAGGAATGACTATTGGATGATTTTGTGCAATAAGAAAATCATCATGTGCTTGTATCTCCTCCCCATGCTCACTCCTAGATGTTTCACCTGATTCCTACACACAACACACGTTAACTTGTTATAATAACATTAAAACCTCCAATTGATTTATTTCATCATTCATATAATATTATAAACAACTAACCTTGGATCCATAACCAGTAATTAATTTTTCCCCTCGATTTATCATGTGTTGGCAAAGACCTTGGGAACCATGTAATAAAGCATATTTTAGGTCTTCCTATAAAGCTTCCTTTTGAAACTGGTTAACCTACATTAACAAAGATAATCATATCTATAAGGTAAAATAACTAATAAGATACAATTAACTAAACGTGACCATGGTTACTTTGCCTAAAATAGAAAATATAATAGATGGAAATATCACTTACCATACCACCACGATTATATCCACCAGAGCCTAATTTGTGAGATCCAATTTTTGACACCCTAGCTTGGGTTGCTTTTCTTGTATCTTGTAGGCGTCTCTTAGCTCCTCCTTGTGCAGATGGCGTATACTTTGGATTTCTGAGGACTTTCCTCTTAAACTTGGCATCTTTCATAAGTTCATCCCACGTCACTTGGTCTATGATCCAAGCTGGATGTGGATACATCAAGTTTTTTGTCAACTTTGTCCTTAAGTTGGACCTCTTTGAGTGCATGTATTTACTTGCAATCTGTAAAATAAGTTCCTTATCAAATCCAGGATTACCAAATGCTATTACTACATCTTTAAATAGTTCCTCTTTTTTGGCATTGGCTTGTTTCCTCCAATCCATTTGGATGATATTTCCAAATAATTTTTTTGCACGACGAAAAATAAAGTGATAAAAGTTCAGCCCTGTTTCATCCTTCAAGACATTTCCTTCTAAAGTGAGCAAGATTTTAACTTCTTGCATTCCTTTTTTGGTCACCGATGATATTTTTGTAGCCTTGGGGATTGAGGAAGGTTCCCTTATAGATACATTAGGCACTGTGTCACTTACTTCCTGAATTTACAATGAAATTGTGGAACTATTAAGAACCCAACCAAAATATGAAACTATTTTTCATTTCTAAAATAATGATCCTAAACATAACAAAAAAAAAATAAAAAATTACCTGTTGATCTCTTATAGGAGCTACACTCTCCAACAATGACATTTCCCATAGCTGAATTTGTTCAATTATTTCTTGTTTGATTTGAACATTTGTAGGAATATCTAGTAGGAGCCTTAACATTCTTGTTTGTGCGTCTATAAGACTCCTCAAAGAAACTTTTTCTGGTTCTGGTGGGAGAATGCTGACTAGACCCACATTTCATGTAGAGGGCATGTTATGGGGTTCTGGTCTAGGTGTAGATGGCATAACACTATACCAACAGATTGTGTAAAGGGCATGTTATGGGGTTCTGGTCTAGGTGTAGATGGCATAACATGACCCTCTATACCAACAGATTGTATACTTGTTGGAGTCACCCTAGAAACATCTTGCAAGGCACAAATATAAATAATAAGATGGAATAACAGATGAATAATGTTGAAATATGTAACTAGGTTCGGTCTTCATAATGACATATCTAACCACAATTCTATGTAATTTATGTAAAAAAAGGAAAAAGAAGATTATTTTTGTTATGACTGAGGCATGGGTTTCATGAACACATGAATAAGCAAGTCCCATTATAGAATGACAATATCTCAGAAGACTCATTAAAAGAAGGTCATGAAGGTGGCAAATGATCAATGAAATGTATAGTAAAGTTGCAAATAATCATGGCAACCAAAATACTAATCAGTACAGATAGGTGTCCATGAGGTATGTGTAATAATTTTCTTTTAAAGGGTCCATCATAAGATGTAGTAGGGTTGAATTTATGGGTTTATATTTTAAGAAATACCCTAGTATTTAGAAACCTTAATCTTAAGGTATTTGTTCCCTGTGATTTGATTTCTAGGGCATGGGATAAACTCTAGAATGACATAAAGGGAAAAGAGTATGATCTAAGGTTTGAATTTAAGAAACCCTAAAAAGGCCTCTTGATTACATAAAAACCCTAAAAAAGTAACTTGACATCATGTTTTGGAATAACATATTGCTTGGGTTACTTGTTAAAATAGTATTGTATGTACAAGAAGAAAAAAATGGATGGGGTGATCCATTTGAAGGCATGATGTAGCTCTTCATAACACCTCATAAATCATGGAGTCGTTGTGCAAAAACTTTATTAAATATATGCCCTAGATTTCTCAACAAATAACATAATCAAACTCACATAAATAAATGGTTGAATCTTACATCTTGCATAACATTAGATGTATATGGGGGCATTAATGATCCCTGCATGCAAACATTGGTTGTATTGAGGGGCATAAATGAATCTTGCATGCCAACAAATTGCACGCTTAGTAAAAACACAAATATTAATAAATATATATAGTGAAATAAGTTAACTAAATGCACAAAAATATTGATCAAGTTTTACCACTATCATTACCTTAGATGTTTTATAAGGTGTTATAGGGGTTGGAATGACTTTAGCGATTGCCTGCATTCCACAAACATAAATTAGCATAATATAATAAGGAATATAAGATAATTGAACATATAAAAGACAATATTGAAGCTTACCTCATGCATCATCATAGCAGTGTCTTGCCCTTGTGCATTTGTTAACATTTCCATAAAAGTAGTGAATATCATTGAATCCCCCATAGTAGCATCGGTAACACCCATGGGTACATTCTTAAAAAAACACATAATAACATAAAAACAAGAAAACCTTGATCAAAAAACCGATAAGAAAATAGAATCGGTAACACCAAATATGTGTTGAGTGAGCATTGAAGATTTGTCCAACACTTTGAGGCAAGCTTATTAGAGTGTTCCAACAAGCATTTAACTAGTCACAAACAAACTTTTGAAGTATCATTTTAAAGTTATTTCTAAAAACAAATCCAACCTCTAACTAAATCAACAACTTAAATAATACAAATACCAAAAGCAACATAAATACCTGGTCTGCCATTTTGTATAGAATAATGTAATAGAAATCTACGATAAAAGTTTGTGGACACTAGTTAGGATCATTACATAAATAAATGTTGAAATATATGACAACGTGTAAAACCATAAAATTATTCTAAAATATGTTGGTTTAAACTTTTATGCATGTAAGACTAATTTCATTGAGGAGTTCTCTGGATTATATTACAAAGGGTAATGCACTGTCTTAAATTGTTGTCGCATAATGCAAAGTAATCTCTGTAGAATATCTCCTTGTTGCCTATAAACATTACTTCACTATCTCATTGCAGCCACAATCAACTCCAAACCAGACCTTGCTTGCCTCAAAACCCCAGACCATACCTCAAGATGATTTGCTGCCACATAAAAACCTTAGGGGTGATTTTTTGCCACAAACAATCCCTTACAGGTGGTTTTCTGCCAAAATTGATACCTCAGGGATGATTTGTTGTCATCAACAATGCCTCAAAGGTATCTTTCTATCTCAGAATTGCTTCATAGAAATATTGCTGCCACAGTGAAGCCTCAGATTTAATGTGCTGCTATAGATAATGCCTTAGAGATAGGCCAATGCCTCAAATAATGTCTCAGGGATGATTCGCTGCCCAGATAATGCCTCAAGATAGTTTGCTGCCACAGTTAGTGTTTGTTTGATCATTTATATAACAACATTTGGAAGTTGGATTAAAGTGAGAGATTTTAGAAAATTAAATGAAAGTCTAGTTGGTTGACTCTCTGCAATTATGGATTGAAACCAACGAGGTTCCATATATGGTGCTCCAAAAATAAACAATGTTCCTAACAAACAAGCATCATTTTGTATATAAAATATTTAAATAAATTATCACCAGTTTATATTAAACTGTCAAATCAACATTTGAAAAGCAAGGCATATGAAGCATATTAAGCATGCATGGAAACTAATAATCGGAGTCTAAAGAATTATTATGGTAGATGAAGCGATATCGTGTGCTGCCTTAGAAGAGCACCAATATGCAATAAAGAACCCTGAAATATGCTTGGAAAATGAAAAGACATAAAATAATGTAGAGCACTGGTGGCAGAGAGGGTATAAAAACTCAGAATTATGTTTAACCCTCCAATATAGTTAACCACACATGGAATAAGTGAATTCAAATGAATGACAATGCAGTGAATGCCCATGAGCTCTAGTTTCATCAATTCATGAGTAAATGTTGGTGTGGGATTAAACCAAATAATGCCAATTTCATGCCTCATACTTCTCAAAGACCCAAGCTACAAATATCATGGCTTGGTATTATACCTATGCGCAGATTTGTGGAGATTTGAGATGTTAAGAGGAGAATCAATCATATTTCCATAACACCCCTCTAGAACCTATTTCATGCTAATGAATTAGAGTCTAGTGCCAAACACATGATCACATATCCAAGCAAAAGATCATCCCAGTGCATATCCTAGAATGGTGGATATCAAGTGACTCAATGTGGCCATTTATTGCACAGAAGTTGAAATATATAACAATGAGCCAATGGGGCATGCATTTTCATAAAAGGATGACCTCATTTCTCAAAACACACCCAAAGGAACTAGGATTGTTATAATGTTGTATGTTGGGTTAGGGTGCAACACTATCATGTTATAAGACACAATTGCATATAAAAGGTTATACTCCATGGGATACATAAAGAAAATTCATTTTCTTGTCTTAATTAGAAAGGAGACAGTTTTTCATTGACAAGAAAGAATTGTTATTTAGAAAGGAGGCATCATCCAATGAAGTTCGAGATGGTGAAGAATGCACCATATAGTACATTTCAGCTACTTCTGTTCAGGAAAATCCCATCTCACTTGTTAATAATGAAACTCACGAGTATGGGTTTAAGAATTCAGATGCAATTGAAAGATATCAAGATCATGTAGTTGAAAAAGAAGAGAAAATTGAATAGGTTTACAAAAGTGAAACTCACGATGATGAAGAACGAAAATCACATAAGAATTATAACAGTAGCCAAAATGATGGTTGTCCCATGTTGTCTAATGCAGTTTCTTTGAAATTTGGAGATCATCAACTGATTCATTCATCATACGATGAACCTCAAGAAGCTTATGAGAATATTTGAGTTTCAGATCTTGGTCTGCAACCTCATAACTCAACTATTGAGGATGAATTTCATGAAGACAAATTTCATTATTCAGAGTCCAGACAATGACAAACAGTTTTATGGCCTTGATGAATTGTATGGTTCGAAAGTGGACAGTGTCTATAGTATGTATGAGCCAATGCCTAGTGTTTCCCAGCATGCAGGTGAGTCATCTCATTACAAGGTTGATTGGATTCATGTCTACACACAAATAGAGAGCGATACTTCAAAGCAGAAATTAAGTTGTTCATGTAATTATAAAGAAATAGAACCAGACACGGCTCAGGAAATTGTTGATAATAATCCCCAACGCCTACATCTATACCATGAAAATAATCCCAATTCCTACAGCTATACCAATGAATATAGCTACGCAGGGAAAATAATACCAATGCCAACATCTTTGCAAGGGAAATACATCAAATTGAAAGGAAAATACCTGTGGAAAATAAACCCTTTGTTGTCTTCCTTGAAACTTCTAGCTCAGCTTTGAGTTCCTTTGCAAAATAACAGTGAAAGCCCCAGCATATAAAAACTAAAACAATTTAGCGCCAAAAAGATTTTCGGCCTCTACACCAAAAAAGTTTCGGTGGTTTCAGCTGTCTTGTTTCCATTTTAAGATGGCCTAGGCCACTGTTTCCTGTTGTTTCCCTCCCATGTCTCTCACTTTTCATAAGAATGAGGGTCTTAATATCTATCTCCCGCCACCCACCAATAAATGAGTATGTACTCTGTTGCCGTTGGGCCTCATGCCCTTAATGCCCATCACAGAAACCCTAGTCTTGTGGCTCTCAAACATTGGTGTTTGTTTGTCTCTCCATTTTCACGACATACCCTGCAATGGGGCAAACGAGGAGGAAGGTTTGGTTGTAGAAGCAAAGGTGTTGGTTCATTGCAATGTAGAGGAAGGTTTGGTTGATGAAGATGCAACACCATTTTCCAGTGGATTTGTAATGGAAAGTTGTGGCAGGAATCAGGTAGGGAATGGAGTAGTTCCGCCAGGCCCACCGCTGGATTTTGTTCCATCAATTCCTCCCAAAAGCCCAATTTCTCGTGCTGTCTGGAGAAACCCTCTGGAACAAATCAAGGCGATTCTCTAGCCATCTCTTAGCACAACAGAAACAAAGTGACATTGGTGTGGCACTATCACCATATTCGTGAATCTACAAACATTTCTCAATCTTTTTCGTTCCTCTGTTCCTTGCAGAAACCCTCTCTGTTCCTTGTAGAAACCCTCTCTCTTCCTTGAAACCCTCTATCTTTTTCATTCCTCTGTTCCTTGCAGAAACCCTCTCTGTTCCTTGAAACCCTCTATCTTTTTTGTTCCTCTATTCCTTGCAGAAACCCTCTCTGTTCCTTGAAACCCTCTATGTTCCTGCAATTGTCAGTGCATAACTAGTATGCGAGGCACCAAAAAAGGTTTAACCAATTTAGAATCATACCACGCACTAGGAAAAACAGAAAGGGAAAGGCCATACGCTAGAATAAAGATGGCCACACGTAACTACAAGGATAAAAACTGAGATCCACTCGTCTAGACAGGAAACATTAATGGTAGACTAAGACCAAAATGATGTTATGAATCATGAAGACATCTTACCTGAAAAACAAAAGACACGCGTAGGGTAGCTGGATATAGGGAATGCCATGTGCAGAGACATGGGTCGTAGCCATAAATCAAATACAGAGAGATATTTCGCATTCAAAGCCATGCACCGAGAGATGGTTCAAGGCATAAGGCTTCACACAGAGCAGCAGAGTTCTCATGTTGTGCTTCAACTTCCATTTTCACTCAAACAACTTTATCCATCGCCACGAGCCACTTATCATGCGGAAAGAGTTATTTTTGCGGACAAACCTAACCTCCCTAGGAGTCTAAGACTCTCTAGTGACAAACAAACCAAACAAGAGCAATCCTTCTCTAAACACACGTTATTCTATGAGAGATCAAGTGTTTTCCGATCTTACTTTAGGTCCAACGCTTGTTGTAGCAGTCCAGCCTTGCTGATTCAGATGAGCTCCTCCTTCACTTTAAGACCTGCATACACTAACAAAGCAAATGATTACATAACACCTGAATAATTCATAAAACAAAGCATATTCATCAC
>APFE030797481.1:4088-37223 GCA_000404065.3 Pinus taeda | reverse complement strand
ACTATATTTATAATATCATTTTTATCACCTTTTGACTACAATAAAAATATTACATTCGAATATATAATATATTAATTACTATATTTATAATATCATTTTTATCACCTTTTAACTTCTTAACATTATAATATCATCTAGTCGTTTTTCTTTATAGCCGTTATTGGTCAACCTAGTCAACCTAGCCATTTGGAAGATCTGCTCTCCCTATTTAATTTGCAGCCATGATCTGACTCCTCAACTTGTCCTGACGATGAACCACACTAGCTAGTTCGAAACGCGTCGACAGATATTTTCTGTATGTGATTTATGCCGAAATTTCTTCTTATAAATTTTATGGATCACAGAAGCCTCAATTCAAGCATTAACCGAGTTAATAAATTAACTAGCATTGGAAAACTAAGTCAATACTACCTAATTTAACTAGCATTTATTTTCAAATAATCAAGTATCAAAACCAACAAGTTATGATGATATCTATGTGAATCGTAAAAGTAAGTCAATACTACCCAATTTAGATAGCACTATAAATATTATTCAAAGACACAATGATAAGCATTAAAATTTTGTTGAATACATCTAGTTACTTGTCATGTCTTCACTGCTAAGTTTTGGTACAATTATAGAGTATCACATTGTGATATAAATATAGTCTAAATTAAAAATTTTAAATTACACCATTTATTACTATATCTACTAAACATAATACAATGACCACAAGGTACCACTACTCATACTGACATGACAAATAATTGATCTACCACTATAAAAAATAGATTTTCACTACCATGGACATAAGTAAATTAGGGATTACTTTTTCACATGTATAAAAAAGTATATAGATATAGTTTCCCATTGTTACTTCTATCACACTGCTTATGACAACACTTTCTTTAAGACAATCTCCCCTTAACAATAAGGACATGATTATTGAAGCAACCTAATTTAATAATATAAAAGAGAAACACATTTATTATATTGGGACAAATATACTAACCTTGGATCTATCAAGGGAGGAATGGGGCCATATTACTATAAGTGAAAAGCTCTTTTACAATGTGAACTTTTTAGTAAATTTTTGCATCATATTTATCATCTTAGCACTTATATATCTATGTGAGTTCTCTTAAATAATTTTATCTTAATTGTTTTAAAACTAACATCGGACATTAAGTCAAGATGACTATTCACTTCCCAAGGCAGAGAATATGTCAACTTGGCAGTTACCTGCATTATAACTTAATACTAAATACTATTCTTATTTTTTATATTAATATGAATCCTTCTAATATTTAATATATTGTTAAGTAGATTACCCATTGAATAATTAGTGAAGTATCTAATATTGGATGAGAGAGTTGTAAGGCTAAAATTTTGGCTACCACAGGTTAAATTTGGTGTTTGTATCATGTCATGAAAAATTAGATTTCACACCTCTCCAGGAATCAATCAAAATAATTTACACATACCAATCAAGGGCATTCAATAGATGGTTAAAGTAGTGGTTTGGAGGAGTTCATTGTCAAAAAAATCCAAGGGTTTCCAAACTAGAGAAACAAGGGCATGTGTTTGATTTATGGGCTAACGTTTGAAAATTTTCTATGAGAAGAGGAGTTAGTGGGAGTCCTTATGGAAAGGGCTTGCACCTCTTTCTTTATTTCTTAAAGTATGCTTTAAATAAGTGATTATAGATATATGATACATAAAATATGCAAAGCTATAACAACACAATAATATTGAACATTTGCATGAGACATAACTTAATTTATTTTCAATATATTTTTGCTTTAAAAAAGGCAATATATGCTACCATGATGCAATACAATGATTCACCAAAATTGGGCACCAAACAAATGAATTGGACGATGGATGTTACGTACGATCACAATCATCCATGATAAACTATGATTATTAACCACTCTGCAATCAAAGGCACAATGCAGGGACAACATGTATCCATCTTGGAGGACAGTGGGGAAACCCAAAATTTTATTGATGCATAGTTGGTGGAGTGTAGAGGCATTCATAGATTGATATATATGTTGAACAATGTGGGCGAGAGAGGATGCCCATGCTTCACCTCAGTTGTCTTCTTGATTGTTGGTTAGATATGTTGAGGATATGGTTGATGGGTCGATATTGAAGTCAAAATCCTCCCTTAACCCTTTAGCCAAAAATATGTCTCCTCAAGTATCTCCAATAATATCATATGAAGAGTCATAATATTTAACTTGGAATTATGGCCCACCATGATCATCTAATAATTAATTGAAATAGCAGTAGACCCCAATTTAGGGATTGGGTGGATCATATGGTGGGACTATGCTAGTGGGAACCCTAAATAAATGACTTGAAACCCCCTTGATTTTCTACCTTGATGGCATTCATCTCCCAAATTTCTTGTTGGATACACAAGTCCTAAAAAAATGACAAGGAAGATGAGAGGAAGTTGACAAGGACATTAGGTTGTCGTAGAACATCATAAAGTGCGTCCACATGGATGAACATGGAATGGGAATTAAGGTCACAAAGGTGCATCAAAATATTTTTAGAGTGTCCCAAAGGTAAATATACAATTCTTGTCTCGTATAAAATAAAATATACATTTATTGTGGTGATAGTATCCACAAGATTCCTAGAACTAGTGGTATAGTGTTTGGCAATGAATGAATAAGCAAGAAAAGGGGGAAAGTATCTAACACCTATACACTCAAGGCTAGTCTACAATTGATGTTACATTGCCTTGGAATCTCCACCATATTTGGGTAACTCAAATTCTCCATGCACTAGATATTTTGGGTTGATTGATCAATTAACTGGATGATCATTGAGTTTGACTAAAGTCCCACTGCACAATTGGCCTTCCACTAGTATGGGCTCTGAAATGTTCCATGATAAGTGCTTATTCTTGGGGCTTGGTTTTCAAGGCAAAGTCCAACGTTCACTCTAGACTAACTATGATCATCAATAACCACTTGGTGAATGCTAGTAGTCAACCAGTAAATCAATCACACAAGAATTTGAAACCGAATAGGTCAAAATGAAAATTAAGTATGTTAACGCAAGAGTTCAATAAGAACTTGAATTTAGTTACTCATGCCTACTAGGGAGACATTTCCATTAAAGGAAATCATAACACAAGAAACAACACAACAAAGTATAAGTGATATGAATGATGTTACCAAATATGTAAGTGAAGGACGCGGAAATTTATAGCGATCATGGGAATGATAGATCTCGAACAGAGCATGATGATGTTGTTGGGGAGGGATATATCATTGTGGAGGGATGGATTTAGTTTCTAAAAGGGTCTCAACTCAATCTACCCAGTTGATGAATTGTTTATCTCAGATACATTGAGATTGGTTAAATTCAGCTTATCGGGTTCATGAGGGTAGGAGAGGGAGGCAAAATAGAGATGGGAAGCTTAACATTCATCCAGAAGGAAAATATATGCCTGCATTTAAAGGTAAAGGGAATGCTAGGGGGGTAATTTGATTCAAACAAAGGGTGAATTATGCTTCCCTGAATGGACATCATGAGACTTTGTTTAAGATTCACCATTCTTAACCTGTGAGAAGACTAGAGTGTAAGCACAAGAGAGAAGCTAAACATATTGTGGGTTGTGAAGAGGGCCAAGACGGCCTTTTCTTGTTCTTCCTCTTTTATATTGGAGACACAAGATTTAAGAGTGTTTATAAGGTAGCAGTAAAGATGAGATGGATTGTCAAGCATATGCTGGCAGGGGTGTTATTGGACTGTAACAGTGGAAGAAATGATCTAATGGATAAAATGAATGTCTACTGAAAAAAGAAAATTTCAATGTTGAGGTGCAACTTGGGAGGGGTAGTTGATGGTTCCCTATGCTAGGTCAAGTGCTTGTAATGGATTAAATATCAACTTCTACTGCAAAGTCTCACAAGGAATATGATTATGCAATAATTGCACCTGAAAAATTGGAAGTCAAAGTCTAGGACTCATTATAAAGAAGCGGTTCAAACAATAACCACTAAGTTTTGAATGGGATCTAAAATTTGACTTTCTCAAAATTGAATGAAGTTGGAACCACTCTGAAACAACTCGAAACAATTAATGTTAATATTAAAAATTGAAGTAAAAGCTGACATTATCCTTATCTTTCCTTTTCAAAAAGTAAAGATAAGGAGAATGTCAAATTTTACTTTAACTTTAAAAGTTAAATATTACCATTAATTACTAGGGTTAGGTTTTGTAGGGCCCTTGAGTTAATAATATTTTTTTTTTCCTTTTCAGTATTTTTTATTAAAAAATTATTATTTGGTGGTCATTAGCTATGTTGCACTACATTCTTCAGAATTGGTCAGTTTATTAGAGAACTAGTGAATTTGGTGTTTTAAGGTTAGTTCAATACAAGACCAACCTTATCCAATATGAACCACCAAACTAGACTAGTACAACTCTAAAACCATTGGGACCAACCAATTCCACTAGTTCTAGGCTAGTTCCAATAAGAGTTTTCCCTTCTCATCTTCCTCTAGAGTCGTTTTGTTGGATACTTTCAGGAATGGTGATTTGGAAAGTGCCATAAACTGTTGAATTGTTGTGAGCACCTAAGATCATAAGTAGTTAAGCCTTGGCAAACGGAAATTTACAAGGACCTAGTACAGACATCCCAAAAGATATTTAGTGAGGATGTGCATACAAGGAACTATTACAGACCTCCCAAGATACTTAGTGAGGACGTGCATGACCAAAAAGCATAAAAAAAAAAATATCCACCCTCAAAATCCATGCCCAAAACATTGAAGTGTGGTGCAAAAAAAATTGTTGGTAGGCCATTAATGCTACCAACAATCATTCACTCTCTAATTTCACAAGAAGCTCCTAATCAAGCTACCTCCTCCACTATGGTTATAGCAAGTTCTTGCAACTGTGTGAGCTACAAGAAATTAAAACTACCTTTGAATCTCCACCAAATTTAGGGGATTTGACTTCTCTTCATGCCCCAACTATTTTGGGTTGATTGATCAGTTAACTAGATGATCACCGAGTTTGACTGAAGTCCCACTTCGTAAATGACCTTCCACTAGTTCCTCCAAAAGTTAGAACTAGTTTAACTGACAACAACCTAAGATAATTGACCTTTATTGCCACAAGTTAGCAATCGCATATGCAGAACTGAACTCTAACTCCTCCAACTCGAATTTATTGAGTAAACTAGGTGACACAAGTTAGCATCATCCAAGTTGTCTGTTGATGTGGAAATTTGAATTTTTTCAATTTAATCAAGGAAAAATCAAATTGAGAATTTCTTGCTGCATTTTTCAACACATAGTTCATTGGAATGTATTACTTTCAATATGAACTTGGCATAGTTCACATGTTAAGTTCATAAGGTTTTTGGCTGATGTGGTTCTATGTGTTGTGTATATAAATAATAGGTGTCCAACTCTTGCTATTAGAAACAAGACTCCCTATGAAATGTGGTATGGCCACATTCCTTCGGTGAGGCATCTCAGGGTTTTTGGTTCCTCATATTATGCCTTCATACCTAAGGAACAGATAAAAAAAATCAGTGCAAGCAATCACAAATGTATCTTCTTTGGGTACTCATACCTCCAAAGCATACCATCTCTATGATGAAGTGAATAAGAATTTTATAATATCTAGAGATGTGATCTTCCTTGAGTCTTCCAAGATTGACAATGTTGTTGAGTGGTAGCTTAATTGTTTGGATATATTCGAACATGCAAAGTATTTTCAAGAGTTTGATAGTGAGATTCCACATCTCCTTCTCTTAGCTCCATAATTTCTATGAAGAGCCTTGAAGAAATCAGGTTGAAGGAAATTCCTTCACCTGCTTTGTCAGGAAAGAGCTAAGAGACTATTGGCAGCAGGTAGCCAAATCTGACAAGCGGTGAGGGTACATGCAAGATACAAAACAAGGGTTAATGCAAAGGAGTAATGCAAAGGAGTGTATTGACTATATACATATCATCAAACATCTTTCATCCCACTTAGGATGCCTTGCATCGTGCTTGGTTAGTCATAAGATCATGTTGGTCACAACCTCAGTAGCTTAAATAAACAAGTGGTAATACTCTTCGTCTTCTAAGCTATGTAATAAATAAGTGAAAGGGAGCAAGACACGTAGATCAAACACATGGAATGACTCTCAGTTCTTGCAACCATGAATGTCATTGAAGACAAAATGATACGACAATGATAAGCAAACTTTTAAGCTACATTAAGAGGTGTATTTCAAAAGACGTGCTTTGTTTTCCATACCTAGCCTCCAAAGGGTTATGCATCAGATGGAGTCTTCATGCGGTCTAATATTCTATCATACCTTGGGTTTCTTGGTCTGCTTATTTTTCTCCTCAGCTCCTTGAGAGTCATCTATCATGTCATCTTTCTTTGTGGCCCGTGAGAAACATAATTGTGTAGTTTCAACGGGCAGTGACTGTTGCGGGATGAGGCCTTGGGAGAACAAATTTACACAGTTTTAGGATGTAAGGCACTACTTGGGACGAGGCCCTGGGAGGACACATCTATGCAATTTTAGGATGCAAGGCAGACTGGGTAGTCAAGGGACAAAACTACATAGTTTTTGGAGACAGTGGGTTCTGGCTGAGGGAACGACACTAGAGGAAACCACTGCGCATTTTTGAATGGTAAGGGAGGTTGGGATTTTTGTGCATTGCACGGTTCTAAAAAGCAACGGAAAAGCTTGAGGGTTACATATGTGAAGTGTGTAGTTCATGAAAGTTGGATGAGGCTAGGTTGCTAAGGAAACTCCAAAATTTAGCTAAGTGTGGGATCAGTGGAACTTATGTGAATAGTGATAAAACTTCACTACGATCACACACTTGAAAACTTATCGATACAACATAGACCATCCAGAACATATAACACATACTTCACTTAATGCAACAACCTTTGTGGTGGCTTACGACAAGTGCGGCTTCGATTATAGACTTTGGGAGGATAAAGATGACACTTGTGTAAGAGTGTGTGAAATGAGTGTTAAACATGTCTCCTTCTCATAAATATTTCCCCTTGAAGCAAAACAAACCTCCCTTTGCATGACAAGCGATTACCTCCATGCCCAAAGATGACACATTCTATGTAAAGATAAAAGCATAAACGACTCTTAAGATCGAAAAGGGGAGCTTGAGATCATCAACTTACCAATAAGTGACTAAGGAACGATTGATCACACTATCCATAGTAGGCTCTGAAATTTAAGTGCAGGCCAAACTTTTGGAGGGTGTTGCAGCCTCTACAACAGAGCCTTCACCTTCTTGCTAGCTTTGTTTTCAACAAGTGTCTTGAATTCTACGAACTCAGAGAATGTCTCATCTTTATTCCACGTGAAGAAGATCCAACACTTCTGTGAGAAGTCATCAATAAAAGTGACAAAATATTTGTGTCTGACAGTGTATGTTGTCGAGAAAGGTCCATAAACATCATAGTGGATCCTTTCTAGGACTGCATGTGCTTTGTTGTCCTGATCATGGAATGTGGATTTTATGTACTTTTGTAATGTACATCCTTTGCATATATCCTATTGCTTCAGTGTTCCTTTAGAGAGGCGAGTGGTTATTTGTTCTATAATATTCGAGGTACCATGATACAAATGACCAAGTATTTTGTGCCAAAGTTCATCGACATCGCGACCTTCACTTTCTCTGCCTTAGTGCTTAATGCAGCACATTCTTCCACATCTAGCTTATACAGGTTCTTCACACGAACCCCGATCTGCTTCACCTGCCCCGTGGCTATGTGTCTCAAGAATGCTTTTCCTTTGTTGAATATCACTTCACAACCATGGTAAACCAACCACTCAGTGAATGCCAGTAGACAGATCCCTAATCCTTTACCTTTACCCTTTTTTACTCTCGCCTCATATTGAAATTTTGAAGACAAAATATTTCTTTTCTCTTAAAAAATTGTCTTAAAGTCCCCCTCCATGTAGTAGTGTCGAATGCAACAATAGACAAGTTGTCTCTAATCGTATCAGCATATATGAAAGGGATAGAAGAGGAATTGATGTCCGAGAAATCTTGTGAGTAAAACTTGTCACGTTCTTCTTAGTTGAATACCCCCACAAAACAAAGAGCCCAACAAATCATTGTCATTATATAAGATAACGTGAATGGTAAGTAAAATAACAACCTCAGTATAGGCGTAAGACAATAGCTGTCTACAAGCTGGCTGACTTAGGGTGCACTGTCATAGTCAATTTTTCAGTTGTAATTAGATAATATCATCTTAATTGATATGTTTGTGTCTTAATTGTTAGTTGTATTAAACATAGGTTTTTTGTTTTCTAAGTAGTACTGATCTATTAATATAATACAAAAAAAGTTACAGAGAAACCTGATCTCAGAGATGTTAAGCATTAGTCATCATCACAAAATGCAACTGTTGGTATTGGAGTGCCCCAACAGAGGGGAAACCAGTCCAAGAAGCTTTGAAGACTGCCCCTGTTATGGGGGAAACCAGCCATTGAACCAGAATAACTATTTCAAAGTAGACCTTGGTTTTCCAAAATGAACAAAGAGGAATGTAATCTTGAACGAAAAAGACAGGGACATAACCAAGTAACAGTATTCCATTTCCACCTGGTAGAGGGTCAACCAGAGAATTCAAGAAACTTGGCATGAAGACAGAACACATCCAAACCACAAAACCATGAATCATAGAAACATATCCACCTGGAAGCTAGACGCCTTTGCGAGAGACCAAAAACCACAAAAAGTGAGACGAATCCACCTAGGAGTTAGAGACCTTTGCATGAGGCCATGTGTTAGGCTGGTGGTTCCTCTGGAGCTGGCTCTTCCTTAATCCGGCAAGAAAACTAATACCAATCGTCATCCTCTTCAGACACACCGCGACCTTGAACAGTTGGAGCATCTACAGTGCCTTCAGCATCCATTTGTCGCTTACCAGTGTCCCTAGCTTATCTTTGTCATGCAGAGTCTTACTGCTTTCAGCTTGCTGCTTGTTGCTGATCCCATAACTACCTAGCTCTTCCCTGTTCTTCTTGTTCCCACGACTGGACATAGTAGCTTGCGTCACAGACTCTTCCTTGAAAGAAATTGTGATGGTAGCAGTGATTGTAGGCCTGTTTAGTGAACTGCAGAAACGAAATTGTGTGTTGTGAGGGCCAGAAAGAGGAGGAAGTGGGAGATCCACAGTGTGGACAGCATTATCCCTCCAACCTCTCCCACTTCTGGTATTCAGGTAGCTATGAGTGGGGTTAATGAGTGAGTTGGGAAATTCAGTAGTTGAGTCTGAGGAGTCAGAGGTGGAATTGGTAGAAGCCGCGAGCGGTTAAAACTTCCATGCGAACCTCCATGCCTACTGTGCATGCGGTGCCTGAGGCAAGCCATGGTTGAATTGATAGTGGAAGAATTGGAATGAAGGCGACGATGAGCGAGAGCAAGGGTGGGCGAACCACAATCAAGAAGACAATGAAGGGAATGAAAAAAATGAAAACCATTACCAAAATCTTGACAAGGGAGAATTAGGCAGCGACTGCTTGTAGCAGTTCTGAAACACGGTTCAGATGCTTGCGGAGGACAAACACCATGGAGAAGGGGAGGAGTAAAAAAACGGTTTGCAGGGGCCATGGTGTTGAAGGAGGTGAGCTCGTCACAGCTTTCAGAGTCAATAAATGTCACCTGCAAGGTGTTTTTAATCCATCTGCGGTGAGCTCTCAGGACGAAGCACTTAGCCAGATGGTTTCCCAACCCGTCGATGATCCGTCTTGTCATTTAAATGTCGTTGTTGACACCCGCATCCAGGTGCGTTTCCTCTGCATTTGCCCTTTCCTTTTGCACTAGATCATTGAAAGCTTGCAATTGATGAGTATTGGCTATAGTGCTAAGAGCTCCTACATGAAGAGTCTTACCACTTTCAACGCCAATGTTTGTTAGGAGGTCTGCTACTTTGTTACCATTCCGACGAGTGTGCCTGATGGTAACTACTCTATGAATGAGTAGCCACTATTCAATATGTTCCAGCCTTTCCGCCAATCTCCAACTGCTACCCACTTTATGTGCTGGAGTTCCCTGTAAGATTTTGTTGATCATGTTAATTAAGATCTAAGAGTCCCCTTCAATTATGAGTGGGAAGAATCTATTGTTCTGAGCCAGGAGAAGTCCTTGCCAAATTCATTCTAATTCGACTGAGTTGTTTGTATCCCAACCTATTGACCCCATGAATGTTTGGAGAACATTGCCCTTGTGATTTTTAAATATTCCCCCAAATCCTACATTACCTAGATTTCCCTTTGACGCTCCATCAAAGTTGAGCAGTACCATGTGTGGTGGGGGTGGAGTCCATTTGTCAGGTGTATCTCCAGAGGGAGGGATTTTCCTTAGGTGCACCTGCTCATGGTTCCACTGAAGGTTCCAGTTCAACCATATATTTTGTTCCCGTGGTGTGGATGGGAAATCATCATCAAGCCATGTTTGGAGCATCAAGGTTTCTTGTATGTTTTGACATATATTGCTCCATAGAACTTCTATGGGAGAGGAATGGTCTTTGATGATGCGGCTATTTCTCTCTTTCCATATTGTCCACATGAGGAAACCTGGTATTAGCTTCCATAAGGCGTTTAAGATTTTGCTTTTATAAGGGTGAGGTGCCCAAGAACGAATAGTGTTGGTTGAATTCTCCTTATTTCGTCCATCTCTTTGACATTTGAAGCTAACCTTCTCCCAAAGTCGGGTTGCTAACAGACATGAGTTCAGGAGATGTTCCTTAGTTTCTTCTACCTGTTTACAATTTGGGCAGATGGAAGGTCTGTGAAAACCCCGTTTCCTTATATTATCCCAATTAAGGATTCTATTTTGACACAGCAACGAGAGAAAGGTGGAGATTTTTGGCCAAATTGGTGGTTCCCAAACTTTGTGCCAGAGGCTATCCTTGATAGTATGGTCCCTTAGTATTATATGATATGCTTCCCAGGAAGTGAAGGTACCTCTCGTTTCATAACCCCATCTGATGATGTATTTCTTATCTGATTGGTGAATTTTCCTGTTTGAGAGTTCCATATCCAGGCTATCTTTGATGGTTTGCGTGGCTTGCCCAAGAATGAGGTTCTAGCATAACCATTGCCTATAACCTTGGTTGTGAACTTCCTCCCAAAGTTGATTTACTTTGATTGTCGGTTGCTCTACCCAATCCTGAAGCTGGTGGGGCGTGAGTAGGTCCTTCAATTTTGGTCTTTGCTGCCAGGAGTCCTCCCAAAACCTCGCATTATCTCCATTCCTAATTTCCCAAAAACTGTGTTGTTGGATTAGATCTTTATGTTGTTTGGCAGCATTCCAAATTAGAGAGCCTGTGCCAACTTCTTTGAGCCAAATTAAATCATCCACTGGTCTATTATGAGCATACTTAGCTATCCAGAGGATTGCCCAAGGAGTATATGGGTTCGAGAGCCATCTCCACTAGATGCGCACTCCCATGACCTCGTTGTTGTGCTGAGGATCCTGTAATCCAGTGCCTCGAGAGGATTTTGGGTTACAAACTGTTTCCCACTTTACCAGAGCCAATTTTCTTTTTTGTTTTGTATTCCCCCATAAAAAATCATGTTGAAGATTTTTGATTGCTTTAAGAACCCATTTGGGTGCTGCCAGGACCGTGAAGAGGTAGAGCGGCATAGATTGTAGCACTACCTTGATTAGAACTAGGTGACTCGCCGTATTGAGAGCTCTGAAGGTCCATGAAGAGATACGGGCTTCCAGTTTTTCTAGGAGAATTTTCCAGGATGAGTGCTTTAAGGCAGAGGCTGTCATTGGAGCTCCCAGGTATTTGGAGGGTAGAGATGCAATCGAGAAGCCCATAATTCTGGCTATGGAGGCTTGAGTGATGGGAGGTGTGTGAAAGAAGAAGACTTGAGATTTTGATTTGTTAATGCAGGCGCCAGAGGCATCCGAAAAGTCAGATAAAATTGATTTCAGCTTACGGGCTTCCTGGACTAAAGGATGACCAAATAACATATTGTCATCCACAAATTGATGGTGGGTGAAAGCAGGGGTATTCTGGAAAGAAAGGCCACGTAATTACTGGTTTTGAAGGGCATCTTTGATGTAAGGTCCAAGACCTTCCACCATAATAACAAATAGAAAGGGTGAGAGAGGGTCCCCTTATCGGATACCTCTGGACGGGTGGAAGGGGGTCCCGTTGACAAGAATTGAGAAAAAGGTAGAAGTGATGAGATTCATAATCCATGTTACCCAAGGGGGGGTAAAGCCAAAGGCTAGCAGTATTTTTTGAATATATTTCCAGCTTAAAGTATCAAAAGCTTTTGAGAGGTCAATTTTTAGGAGCATACCTGTCTTTTTGGTTTGCTTTAGGGAGTGAATGATTTCATGAGTGAGAATTATGCAATCGATGATCTGCCTTCCTTCCACGTAACCTGATTGCTCCAGTGATATAAGAAGAGGAAGCAGGGGCTTGAGGCATGTGGAGATCACTTTGGAGACAATTTTATACAATACATTGCATAGTGCAATAGGTTGGAATTTGTCCGGAGTCTAGCTGTTCTCCTCCTTAGGGATGAGGGCGATGAAGGTGGCATTCAAGGATGGAAGCATCCATCGTTTAACTCTAGACTCCTCGACTACTTGCTAGACTTCCTCCTTTATTAGATCCCAGAAGTTGTGAAAGAAGTCCGAAGTCAAGCCGTCTAGTCTGGGTGCTTCCCCAACTATGAGTTGTCGCATAGCTGTCTCCACTTCCTATAAAGAAATAGGCCTGAGGACTATTTGATTGCGTTCCTCATTTACGATCTTAGGAATAATCTTGATGATATTCTCTATAGCTGGTAGCCAATAAGTCTCCGTTTCTTGATGCACCCTCTGAAAGTGGGTGAGGAGTTCATGTTCTATATCCTCATGCTTCTCTAGATGTTTCCCTTGTCGATTTTGGAGGAGAGTAATGTTGTTGTGCATTCTCTGTTGGATAGTGGTATGGTGGAAGAAATTTGTATTGCGTTCGCTCTCTTTAAGCCATCAAATCCTCGATTTTTGTCTCCAAAGAATCTCTACATGTCTTGCTCTTTCTGAGATCTGCGTTTGTAGTTGACATTCATGTTCTGCTATGGTTTCGTATCTGCCTTTAGCTATGATTCTCTGCTATAATTTTTGCATTTCTTGTTCAAGAGTGTTTTGCGCCTGAAAGATATTGCCGAAGGTAAAGCGATTCCACTGTTTTATTTTTTCCTTGATATGTTTTAGCTTTTGTTGGAGATTGTACATTTTTGTGCCTTCTAGTGGTGTGAAATTTCTGCATGTCTCTGTTATCAGGTTATGAAAATCGGGGTGATTCAGCCAAAAGGCTTCAAAGTGAAAGAGCCTGCGAACATTGTCTCCCAGTCTTTTCCAGTGAAGCCTAATAGGCCAATGGTCTGAGCCAGAGAGTGGAAATATAGAGGCC
This sequence comes from Pinus taeda, assembly GCA_000404065.3. NCBI lineage: Eukaryota > Viridiplantae > Streptophyta > Pinopsida > Pinales > Pinaceae > Pinus > Pinus taeda. The sequence continues at coordinate 23,795 of APFE030797481.1, read as the reverse complement.
AAGAGATCCCCACCAAGATGTATTGCGTTATCAGAGATCAGGAATCTGTCTAACCGAGATGCAATTTGGTGGGCATCTGCACGCTTATTGTTCCAAGTATAAATGCCATTGTTGAATTCCATATCTATAAGCCTGTTGTTATGAATGTAGTTTTTGAAGTGTGTGCTTTCACAGTCCAGCTTGATCTGTCCTCCTATTTTTTCCTCCAATCTTGTAATCATGTTGAAATCCCCTCCTGTGATCAAAAGTGGGTGGGATCTTTCTGAGTTGATCTGAGTTAGGGTGTTCAGTGTGTCTACTTTGTTTGTTGCCTCCTGGGGGAAGTAGACATTAGTTAAGTGTCCATGAACATTTGTCCCTATTAAATGAAACTTGGCCTGAATAAAGTGCTTACTGGCATTTATGTTGGTAAGTTTTATAGCTCTATCATCCCAAACGATGGCTAGCCCTCCTGAGGTTCCCATGGCTTCCACCACCACTTCTTTGCTTCTTGGCCACGTTTTGGCAAGGATCTGATCCAACGTTGTGGAATTACACTTGGTCTCCTGCAAGAGGATAATTTGAGGCTTTTCCTGTTGTAGAATGTTCTTTATTAATCGTCCCTTCCCCGGGTTGTTCAGCCCTCTGATGTTCCATGAGATGAGCTTCATGATTCGCGATTGGGAAGGGGATTATAGTATTTGGTGAGCTTGGAGTATCTTCTAGATTCCACCAGCATCTCCCCTATGCGGATGGTTCTCTGAAGATCGGTTTTCCATCCTTGTTTCTTGTTGTCTTTGAAGATATTTCTTCCATCCCACTGACTACCAGTTTGGATGCCTAATGATCTTTTCTTCTGTGCTCTTGAGAGAATTACTTCTAAGTTCTCTAGCTGTCGCTCAGGAATTTTGTCGTATTCCTTTTTCTTACAAGCCTGTTCAAGTCCCAGTATATCTAGATCTCCGATGTCGAAGCTCTCTGGTTCCTCTTCCATGTGTTGTATTGTTTCCTGCTCTGCCTCTGTATCATCTACAATCGTGAGCTGCATCTGAGTGATATCTACCTCCATACCTTGAGCAGTCCTTTTCTGCATGTTGCTGGGAGAGGGCTTTTTGGTTTTCGCGGGTTGCTTAGAAGTGAGGGCTTTCTTTGAGCTTGATGGAGCAGAATGGGCGGAAGTCTTAGGAATGGCTTCAGGTTGTTTTTTATTAACTAAAATATGAATCTCTGGCTGGAGCAGGATTTGAAAGCTGTTGCTTCTTGAAGGCAAGGAGGTGCTGGTAATAGGTTTTTTGACTGAGGTAGAGGGCCTTTTAAGGGTCTTTTTGTGATTGGGAACTTTTGTGAACCCATCCGAGTTGGATTTGTCCATTGAAGGGGTGGTCGTGGATTTCATATTGGAGGGACAGTCTCAGAATAAATGGCCCAGGGAGTGGCATTTTCGATAGCGGAATGGTACATGCACGTAATCTATTGTTTGTAACCATTTATAATCATCATGGTAGAGGCTTACCGCGTCCGGGAGAGCTTTGCTGAGGTGCATGTATACACAGATCCGCGCATAGGAGGTGTATCACTTCAACTTTGTCTCCTCTACCACTTTGATGAAATCGCCTAAACCATTCCCAATGTCTCGCAAAGAGTCTTCATCCCAATACTCTAGAGGGAGAGAATAAAGGTGCAACCACACCGGGGCCCAGCTCAAATCTTCTTTGTCCAGGTTAAAGCGCTCGATCCATCCTCTTAGGTATAGCCCTGCTACGTTGAATAAATATGGTCCTCTATCCAATACCCTGTCTCGGTCCTACATACAATTGAAAATGGCAGTAAGAAGCCCTTAGGCCCTAACTGCAGTGTTATGTGCCCTTTTGGCTTCCATTTGGCTACAATCCAGTCGTGCAAAGCTTTCTCCATTGGCCAAAGGCCTATGAACTTTCCTATCAAAGCATGATCCCTCATAAACTGGATCTGAGTGTTGATGCGCTGACTTGGGAGCTCGATTTTGGGTCTGTCAACTGCTACTGGCTTGTAGGTGTTTGATGTCACTTGTGGTTCTTCATTTGTGTTATTATTTGTTGGCGTATTTTCATTCTTTGTTGTTGTATCTTCTAGATGGTCCATCCTGACATTTTCAGTCTGTCGCAGGCCGTTTTCCATATCAGCGGGGGGAGGCATCATGTCCTCCCCCTGAGGGGGTTCCATTGTGCGATAGTTGTTCCTTATTGTGCTGTAGTTTCCTTATGGTTGAAGGTTAATGGCGGAATGACGCAGTCTGTGAAGGTCTACCAGTTGCAGAGTAGCATCAAACCCTAAGCGCTCTGCTCTCCATTTTCTTTTTTTTGACATAAACGGTTAGTTTTTATTTAAAATTCAGCAAATCAGTTGCCGAGGACTTTAACACTGAAACCCTATATTTCCTTGTTACAGTTCGCGAGGAAAGAAGATTTTTCTTTTGAATAGTCTGCTGAATGAGTTACACTGTGAATGTAGATAGAGGCTTGAAAAAGAACTTGATTTGGTTTTAGAATGGTGCCTTGAAATTCTACTGCTTTTGCTTTCTGTGACGTAGCTCTGCTTCCTAGCTTGTAGAGAGGAGATCCAACGTGTCGGAGTGCCGGATCATCCCAAGAATCACTGCATTTTCTTTTTGAAATGTCTGGCAGAGTGTTATATAGAGTTCAAGAATGCTAAGAGCGGTAAATTGGCCTTGAAGAGGCCCTCGTGAACTCCCTAGCACCTACCCAGATGTAGCAGTGAGTTCCAACGACGAACAGAGATCGAAAATGCCATGGTTGCGTTTTGAATTTTCCCTTGTGGATGAGTCCACGTTTCCTAACAGCAACCAGCTCAAAATGGTTCGGTCCCAAACTCTGGAGAATCTGAATCAGCGAAATACTCAAAGGAACAAAGGCCTAGACAACTCCAGAATTAAGGAATGCTACAATCCGATTCAACATCATTTACTAACAGAGATCTCCTGCTCCTGAGAGAGCCTAGATTGGCTGCCAAGTTCGCTTATGAGTTTAACTTCCTCAAAACATGATAGAAGGAGATTTTGTGGAACTTGGGAAATAGTAGTCTGATTTTTTTGAGGATGGGGGCTAACTGCACCTAAGAAGGGATCTTTTGAGAGTTCATAGCCTGTATAATTATTCTGGAGTCTCCAAAGACTAAGATGGAGAGGAGATTCCTCTTAATAGCCAGATTTAGACCCTGCCACAAAGCAAGAGCCTCTACTATGTTGTTTGTTTCATGCCCCAGACCCCAAGCAAAGCGCAACTTAGTTGAGCCACCTGGGCTTAAGATAACTCCCCCTCCACCTGCCTTTCCTGGGTTACCTTTAGAGGCCCCATCGAAGAATAGGCAGTGATCATCCAAAGCAAATCTCCATTTGATGAATTTCTGTTCTTCTAGATGAATTTCCCAATGCGAAGGGGCTTTAGTAGGAGGAATGGATCTATTCTGATGATTTGGAACAAGCTCTTTTAACCATTGATCTTCCTCGCTATCCAGAATCATGCCATTTCTTATGGTGGGTTTGGTTTCTAAGGCCTCCCCCAACAGAGCTTTGATCTTAGTGATAATTATGACTAGGTTACAACTCTCCTCCCTAAATATTCTGTTGTTCCTCTCCAACCACAGTTTCCAGCATGTGAATTTGGGGATCCACATCCATCCAGTCTTGAGAAGGCTTTTCTTGGAGAGACAGAACGGGGATAACTTGGCCCAGTTTCTTAGCAGGTCCTGAATATTTCCTGGAAGCTCTATTTTGTCAGGTCTTAACATCAGGACACCCTTCCAAACTTCTTGAGCAAAGGGGCACAAAAAGAATAGGTGGTTAGCCATTTCTTCATCCGATGCACAAAGAGGGAACCTAGAGGGACCTTCCATTCCACGCTTCCTCAGGTTATCTCTAGTGAGGATACTTTTATGCACCAGAGTCTAGCAAAAGAAGTCAATTTTGGGGAGAGCAAGAAAAAACCAAATAAATTTCCATTGATTTGGCTCTTGGGGGACGCTAGGGACAGCCATCATACTTTTTTAACCTTCTGCTGCTGAGTAAGAGCCTGAAAGAGAACCCCACCCTCTTTTGTCCTTAGAAGAGGCCTTTAAGGGAGATTTTCCTTGGAGCAAATCCAACAATAAATTGGCTTCACCATCCATCCAATGAGGGACCTCCCCAAATTCCAACCATCCCATAGACTTTCTGCGTCATTTTTCCAATTGGAGATGTCCCAAAGAGTTTCCAGATTGTTGGCCTGAAGCCAAGCTCTGATATTTTCCAGTTCTGCCATCTGATTCAAGGGCTGATCTCCAAGAATCGAATCTTCCCAATTTTTTTTTTTCCCATTACCTGGGATCCAATAAAGCTTATGACTGAAAAGTTTCAAAGCTGTGAGACAGAGTTTGAAAACTAGTGATCCTTTGGAAATTCTAGGAGGCTGGTCCAAGCACCTCAAACGCTGCCCATGAAAATATTTTTTCCACGGAACTCTCTTGCTCCAACTAGGATTCCCAAAAAAAATGTTCCAAAGGAGGTTGGAGCCCAGAGCAAGATTTTGGGCTGCCAGATCCCGCATTTGGAGACTTCCTTCCAAGAATGGCTTCTTAATAGTGTCCCAATTAACTAAATGGAGCCTTATTTCATTATTTTTCCCTCCCTCCCACAGAAATCTTCTTAGGAGACCATCCACTTTACTAATAAAGGTTTTAGGGGCTAGTAGAATGGAGTTCTGATAAATTGGGAGACTTATGAGAACAGATTTCATAAGGATTACCTTCCCAACATTATTCAACCATGAGGCTCCCCAAGCTTGTATTCTGAGTTTTAGCTTGTCTAGCAGGGGCATCCAGTGAGCTACCTTAGGATTTGATTTGAATATTGGGATCCCAAGATACTTAAATGACTCCCAGGTCAAGGTTCTTTCCATTTCTAATAGCCTTGCTATGTCTGTCAAATCTTTGATTGAGCAATTCTAGCCATAGATCGTGCTTTTTAGATAGTTAATCTTGCTACCCGAAACCTCCCTATAAATGTCCAGCTCCTTCTTGAAGGTTCTAGCAGAATTTATGCTAGCTCCTCCAAGCAATAATGATTCATCAGCAAACTGGGCATGATTTACGTCTTTAACATTGTGAGCCATTCTCAGGCTTGGCAGAGTTTGGATTTGTTGACAGTAGTCTAGCTAGAAGCTAAGCACTGAAGCTTGAATGGTGTAAAGAAGAGGGGACAAAGGGAAACCTTGTCTTAACCCCCTTGAGGCCTGGAAAAATTTCGTTGAATGACCATTAACCAAAGGCGCTATCCAAGGGGAGGCAATGCAGGCTTTCACCCAAGTTATGAGAACTTTTGAGAAGCCAAATTTCTCCATCACAGAAAACAGGAAATCATGTCTCACCCTATCAAAGGCATTTGTCAAATCTAGCTTAATCACCATGCCTTTCTCTTTTCGATGACAGCTTGAATGAATTGCTTCTTTCACCAGCACAATATTTTTAAGAATCTTTCTCCCTTTTATGAATCCTCCTTGGTTTTCAGGGATGATGACCGGTAGAATTTTCTTAATACAGTTGGCTATTATTTTTGTAATGCTTATAACTTGTATTACACAGAGAGATGGGCCTGAATCTGCTGAAATCAGTGGCGACTTTGTCTTTTGGAATCAAGGCAAGGAAGGCAGAGTTGGTACTGCCTCCAATCTTGGTGCAGGTCTGAGATTTACAGATCATTCTCAGAAGGTCTTTTTTAATTATAGGCCAGCAAGTCAGGTAGAACCTTACAGTGAACCCATCAGGGCCTGGGGCTTTATCCGGATCTATGCAATCCAAAGCTTTTTTAATCTCATTCATACTGGTCGGAGCAGTCAGCATAATATTTTCAGAATCTTGAACACAATGAGGAATAAGATCAATCAGATAGGCTTGAGATTCGATAGGAGGGTCTTATAGGGCAGAGTAAATATCTTTGAAGAAGGAGTGGGTTGCTTGCTTTATTCCTTTAGAATCTTTAACCACAATGTTTTGATAGTGAATTTCATTTACTGTTTTGAAGTGCTTGCGTGTTTCAGCTTGCTTATGGAAGTAGCTTGTATTTTTGTCTCCGGCCTGTAACCAAATATTTCTGGACTTCTGTCTCTAGAACTCTTCTTCATCCCTACTTGCTCTATGGAGATCTTTTTATAGCTCTACTTCTTTTTGAAGAAGGATTTGAGTTACATCAAAATTCTCCATTGTTAATTGATGGCTTCCTAAACTGTCATGCATCTCCTTTCTTTTGGTGGTGGGCGTTTTCAACCTTTTAGCCCACTCCTTGAGTTCCCTTTTATGTCTCCTCAATTTTTCTTCCCACACAAAGAAACGGGATCCTTGAACTTGCCGGTTCCAGGCCTCAGAGACCACCTCTTGGAATCATTCTTAATGAATCTATAGAGAACTGAATCTAAAGGGAATGGGGCCAAGATTTCCATCCAAGGAGAGCTCAAGTAGAATGGGTTTATGGTCAGAGGTGTAGTTCGGTAGAATTTTAGAGGTGGCCATTAGACCACAAGTCAAGAAGGAGGATTGGACTAGAAATCTGTCCAGACGAGCAGCAATGTGGCCGGGGCCTATCCTTCTGTTTGACCAGGTGAATTTCCCAGATGTGGGCTTGATATCCTCCAATTCCCAATCTAAAATGAGGTCTTCAACCCATTCTCTAGCTGGGTCCTTGACCAGCGAGCCCCCCTTTTTCTCTTTTGCAGCTAACGTAACATTCAAATCACCTACAATAATAATATTTTCTGGGTTGTGCAAGAAAAGATAGGACTGGAGCGAGTCCCAACAAATTTTTTTCTTAGATGGTAAGACCAGAGCATAAAGATTGAACATACTTACTTGGTGGCCAGATTCTTTATGGAGGAGCTTAGTGAGTAGCCAATGGGGGAAACATTCTTCATGAATCATATCATATTTGGAGCTGTCCCAAAAGGAGGCAATCCCTCCAGAGGTGCCTCTGGCACTGACTGCTCTCCCTTGGCCTTTATGCCAGAATGCTTTGCTTGCTTGGAGGAGTAGAAGGTCCTCCAGTTTTGTCTCCTGGATGAGAAGGATTTCAGGTGAGTACATCCTTACAATGTCTTTCAGAGCTTCTTCTTTCAACATGTTGCCTAACCCTCTGCAATTCCAGGAGACGTATTTCATTATTTACTGGCTTGGAAGGTTGTGGCTCCTTTTGGAGCCTGCCCATGCTTGTGCCTAGATCTGGTATTCATCATTCCTTTGAGAGTTTTCTGAGAGCCTTGGAGAACATCCAGATAAGTTTGTTCCTCTCTCTGTTTCTTCTTGGACTTTCGACCCCTGGCCAACTTGATAGGAGTGACTTGCGAGCTGTCTGAATCTGAGACTCCATCTTCTGAATCTCCCTCAGAATTGGAGCCCATACTGATGCACTCCTCGTTTTCTTCTTTTTCCCCTTGTTCATCCTCTGATGGAGGAAGAGTTGACTTTGCCTCTGCTTCTTTCACTTTCTTCGACAGGTCTTTTGGTTCCTCTTGGGTTCCAATGGCATCTGTCTTTACCCCAGAGGAAGAACCCTCTTTTGGAACTTCTTTGGCTTTTGGTTTAGGCAGGGGCTTCACCAATGGCCCTGAATTTTTCTTCTCAGTTGGTTTGGGGACTGCCTTGCCCTTTTTTATTTCTTTCCATTCTTCTTCAGTCACTTTGTCCCTGGTTGGAGCTTTTGGGCAATTTCGTTGGAAGTGTCCATGTTTGTGACAGGTTCTGCATTTGAAAGGCAGTTGCGCGTAATGCAATTTTTGATAGTGATGCCATTCTCCGACTGTAAGTTTTACCGCTTTGGGCAGTCCATCTTCCAGATTGACTTCCACACAGATTCTTGTGTAGGTATATTGGCCCTTGTTATCTGCTTTGTCAATGAAATGGCCTAGGCCATTTCCAATCTTCTACAAGGTGTGATAGCTCCAGCAATGGATCGGAAGATTGGGAAGCCAGACCCAGACTAGGACCTCTTTAGGGGTATCGATTGAGGGATCGAAGTCAGGGGTCCACTTATTAAGATACAGACCCTGATTTCCCATAAAATACGGACCATTTCTGAAAACCAAATCTCTATCTTCTTTGGAGGTGAACTAGAAAATGAAATACCCTCTTCCGATAGCATAGCAGAACACATTATTTTCCAACTGGGGCCTCCAGTTGTTGGATCTAATCATCGATTTTTTTTTGTAGAGGTCTAGCATCCCATAAATTGTCCTACCAAGCCTCTGTCAGCCAGGGTTAGGGTGATTTTTATCAGTTGGTCTTCTAGCAAGGCGATCTCACGAATTTCCTCCAGTTTTTTGATGAATTTCGGGACTTTTGGAATCAAACGTTTCTTCCCTTTCTACGAGAGCAATCTTCTTAATGCTTCTTCTAAAGAGATTGGCGGGGTGAGAGAAGGCTCCCCACCCCCAGGCCCACTCATGGAGGCAGCTACGCTCCTCTGCGATCGCCAAACCCAGACGCGGACGCTGTGCTAGCAGCAGCACTGGCCGGAGGAGGGAGGCAGAGCCCAATTGCAGGGATGTCGGGAAGGATTGAGAGTCCAACAGTAGGGGCTGCCAGGCAAGGGGCCTGCGGAGGGCCGCAAGGGCCGAGGAAGCAGGGGCGCGGGAGCTCCAGTTCAGAACGCGTGCGGAGATCACCCTGAAACTCAGCGCTGCCCTCCATTTTCATTCAAAGTGAAATATCGTATTAAACGTAGGTTTGATCTAAAGTTGTCATTGTATTAAATATAAAGTTTTGCCTTAAAATGTTTTTGTCTCAAAATGCTTTTGTCTTAAATATAAAGTTTTGTCTTAAATTGTTTTTGTCTTAAAATAATTTTGTCTTAAACTATTTTTGTCTTAAAGCTAAAGTTTTGTCTTTAAATTTTTGTCTCAAACTACTTTTGTCTTAAATATAAATTTTTGTCTCAAAATATTTTCGTCTTAAATTATTTTTGTCTTAAATATAAAGTTTTGTCTTAAAATATTTTTGTCTCAAACTACTTTTGTCTTAAAATATTTTTGTCTTAAACTATTTTTGTCTTAAATATAAAGTTTTGTCTTAAAATATTTTTGTCTCAACCTATTTTTTCCTTAAAGTTTATATTTAAGACAAATCAATTGATATTAATTTTTAATGTAAAATAACTAAAATAAAAAATGATGTTTTGAGACAAAATATTTCTTTTGTCTTAAAAAAATGTCTCAAAAGTGCCATTGGTGTAGTAGTGACAATATGTTTGATGAAATGCCTGTCATGGCTAGTAGGGGTCTGGCTAAGGTATTGATCATCTCATTGATTTTGCATCATTGTTTCACTATAATTTCCTTGATTCTAAGCATTCATTCCATTCTGAATAGTGTCCTTAAATCCAGGGATCACTAGTACAGAACTAGCAATTTTGGTCCATAGTCACTGGAAGGAAGGCATATGAGAGAGACTTTGGGTTTCTAGTCACTCCCTTCCCCATAGCATGAGAGAAACTATGGTCTAAGAGGTCCAGAACAACAATGGGACCCAAGGACATGTTGTTTGAGTGGTTGACTTGTCTTCTGAGGGTTCTGTTGATGATATTAGATGACTGTGTGTGATGTTCCATCAATTCCATTTCCTTAAGGTCACCTAGGAGGTTGAATCTGATCATAGTAGCATCTCATCTCATGTTTACCCCGACTTCCTGGTTGCTTGGGTAGATGTGGGAGGAGGGTATCACATTTTTGACGTAGCAATAAAACATGATAATTAATGTGGTCATACCTTTTCTTCCAAAGAACTCTTATTCTCATTGTGGTGGATGCCAATGTTTGATGACTTATTCTTGTAACATTATGCTTAAATAAACCCCCCATTCTAACTCCTATTATAATCAACTTGAAGTGATCCTCCATAACTAATTTCACCACCCAATGTGTTGGAAAATCAAGGCAGATGTAAGTTGATGTTGATTTTCCTTATCTTGATAATTACTTGTGATGTTTGTTTTCTTCTTATTAGTTAATTTAATTCTCTTTCATTGAGAAATTACCAACAATGTAACTACAAGAGACAAGACACTAAAGTGTAGGCTCCATGCCAGGGCAAAGCCCCATTTCTTGGGGAAAACCCAAACAATCTCCTTCTTACAGAATCAAATCAAAATGAGACTTCTCTAGACCGAGAGACCAAGTCAACCTTCTAGCTACAAGTCAACAGAAAATTCCACCTTCTCTCTGCAACTTTAAGACCTTTGAAGTATCATTGTAATTCTTCTCCAATACCATTGTAAACTTCAGATTCCTTCAACACTGCTACAATTTCAAATCACTGTAAGATGCATGTAAATTCAATGCAATATCGGTCTTGAACTTCGACTACAAATTTTTTACCTCTATATTTACTTCCTGAAATTTTCGGGTGCTTGTATTAACCTCCTATAATTTTCAGGTGTTTGAAGTGCCTCTGTAATTTGGCCTACGATTAGGTGACTGTGGTATGAAAATTAATGAGCATACTCCCTTTTTTTGTGCTTCAGGTCCTCCTTCCTCCATAGGCTTCTTACTAAGCTTATAATACTTTTTCTTCAAGAAAATTAATTGCATCTTGATGTCCAAAATGATCTGAACCTTCTTTTATATATACACATCACCATAAGTCGAGTAGGCTAAAACATGGCCGACATGATTAGGATCAATGTTGATCTGCATGGTGGTCTCCAGCATTGTCACATTACCCAATTCCTTGATAGGTACACTCAATCTCTCACAAGACTAGATCACAATGTTAGGAGGCATTCCATATGACACCATACTGCCTCATCATGGTACATACTCCACTTAGGATACTCAGATTATTCCTACCACTGGACCATTCTTATCCAAGTCCATGTGACTTAGGATCTCCATCATAATCCATCACATTACATGACTCAACCCATAATAAATATCAACCCCAGACTTACCTCACCAAAATGATCTTTTCAACAAAGAATCAATATCCTCATTATCCATCGTCATATGAGTCTACCTTTATGCACCAAAGTGCCCAAGGATCCAACTTGATTACCAAGTTACCATTTTTCCTTCAATGAAATTTGATAGCATGTGTTCCCTCAGTGCCTTTACAGTTCCCTCCATTCCCCATGCTCTTCATGGCATAAGATCAACTTGGTTATCTTTCTCATTTTTCTCTGTTCATTATGTACCTCCAACATTCATTGACAAGCACTACCAAGAAAAATATACAAGTGCAAGAGCATGATTACATTCTTTATAATCTAGGGATTCCATGGTATCTTAGAGAGGGAGAATCCTAGGGTTTTCATATCCAAACCATAAGTTCCTTGATATTTACCTAAGAAACATTAGTCCTAGGGTTTAAATCTCAAATCTAATTCCACCCTCACTAGGGATTGCCATAGAACCTAACCTACTTACAAACCCTAGAGACCAAAAGCTAGGGTTTCTATGAGGGAACACTAAAATTAGGGTTATGGTTTCTCTCTTGACTAAGGTTTCTAAGTACCAAATAAGCTTACCAACGACCTTCAACAAGATAAATACTACAAGCGCTAGAACCAAACATGTCCCAAAACCCTAATATATTACATGTGATACCATATATGTATAAATATAACTATAAGTACCACAAGGATTACATACCTTAGTCCTTCATGATTCCTAGAAGCTCGCCGCAAAGTCTTCATCGTAATCCAGCGTACTATCACTTATACTCTTCTAAGAGCAATGAAAAAACAATATTATCTCCTTCTTCTTCTTTTTAGTGTTTATGTGAGAGAAAAAAAAATATTCTAAGCATGTGTTCATGCTATACCATTTTCTAAACCTTTATGTTTAAAACCTGGTGTATGATACACCAGTCATCATTCTAATAGTAGAGGTCCTTGACATCTTCCTTTTACTTCTTTGAGAGTTCTTCATCTTTAGCTATTAAAGCTTCAGAGCTTTCATTATTTTTATTTTTCTTAGGATTCTTAGGACAATTTGCTTTGATGTGTCCATATTCATGACAACCAAAGCACTGAACTTTGGACATGTCTGTAGATTTGTTTTTCTTTTTCTTGTCAAAAAGTTTCTTTGATTTTGCTGCAAAGGCTTGAGTAAATTCAACAATAGTTCAATATTTTCTTCTTTCCTTTATTCTGGATTCTTCGATTGAACATTGCGCCCATGGTTCTTTAGATGATGAAGGTTCTTCTCTTGCACAAATGTTGCTTGCAAAGCCATCCCATTCCTTATGCAAAGCATTAATTGCTACTGTAATGAATTCTGAATCAAATATTTTCTCACCAACTTCTAGAAGTTGGTATTTGATTTTTTATAGCTTCGTGAAAAAGTTAGATATGGTATCTTTTGTAGACATTTTTGATTGGTATAATTGAGTCCTTAAGGAAATCATGTGACCCGTTGTATTGACTGCGTATAATTTTACCAAAGTCTCATATACTTATTTAGATGTGGATAGTTATGACACAAACGTAATGAGGTGGTGTTTAATAGACTCAAAGAGAATTCTTTGAGCATTTACTTCCCCTTTTTCATATTTTTCAACCTCTTCTTCATCACTAGAATCTAGAACATGGGCCTTTCCAAGAACATACTTCATCACATCATTCTCTATAAGGGCTAAGTCAATTCTCTTTTCCATGCCTTGAAGTTGGATGCTCCTTCTAACTTATTGCTTTCCTTGCACATATAAGCCATTGGATTGGACATAAAGTCTTGGGGGAAAACTACTTAAAATATGCCTTCAAAGAAGTCCGCAAAAGTGACAACTACACTGATGATCTTCTTTCTGTTCTCTAGATGTGGTGTCTCTTCTTTACCTTAGCTTTGATACCATGTTGGAAAATCAAGGCAGATGTAGGTTGATGTTGGTTTTCCTTATCTTGATAATTACGTGTGAAGTTCGTTTTCTTCTTATTAGTTAATTTAATTATCTTTCATCAAGAAATTAGTAACAACGTAAATACAAGAGACAAGAAACCAAATATAGGCTTCACGCTAGGGAAAAATGCCACTTCTTAGGGAAAACCAAAACAATCTCCTTCTTATATAATCAAATCAAAATGAGACTTCTCAAAACCTAAAGTCCAAGTCAACCTTCTAGCTACAAGTCAATACAAGAGGCCACCTCCTCTCTGCAACTTTTAGATCTCTAAGTACCACTGCAATTCTTCTCCAGTACCACTGTAAATTTTGGATTCCTTCGACACTAATACAATTTCAAATCACTGTAAGTCTCCTGTAAACTCGCTGCAATCTTGGCCTTGAACTCTCACTACAGAGTTTCATACCTTTGTATTTCCTCCCTGCAATTTTTGGGTGCATGTACTAACCTCCTACAATTTTCAGGTGTCTAAAGTGCCTTTGTAATTTCGACTTGCAGTTAGGTGACCGTGGTATGTAACTTAAGGAGCAGACTTCCTTTTGTTGTGCTTCAAATCCTCCTTCTTCTATAGGCTTCTTATTATGCTTATAATAATTGTTCTTTAAGAAAACAAACTGTAGCTTGATGTCCAAAATTATCCGAACCTTCCTGTATATATACAAATCACTATGAGCAAATAGGTTGGAACAAGGATGACATGATCAAGATCAAGGCCAACTTGAATAGTGGTCTTAAGGTTGACTTGTTAATGCATCTTAAGGTGGACTTGTTGTGCTTCCAAAGGCTGACATGTAATGCATCTTAAGATGGACTCGTAACTAGGGGTATAATGACTTTTTGTAGACAATATGATAATATACCCAAGAGGGCTTTACAAATGATATTGACTTCCTTTTGACTCATCACAAAATTTTTGAAAGGTGTGCAATGGGTGCCTTGACCTACGAAGCATGAAACCCATGCTTCATAAACAAGTAAATAATTTTTCTTTCTTCTTTACATCATATACACATAATGTCGTGAGTACAAAGACAATTATTAAGACCGAACCTATTTAATTTTCCAACAGAATGTGAATTTACAAATTCTACCTTCAAATCCTAATTTGTTATAGTAGAAAATGAGATTAAATTTTCCTTAATACCAAGAACATACATCACATTGTGCGGAAGCTTAAAGGTCGAGCTGAACAACATAACCAGAAGAAGCAGAATCAATGGCACAATACACATGAAAATACTTTGGGGAAAGCCTAAGCTAAAAACCCCACACTATTGTATTATCATACATGGTGGAAATACATAGGAATTATACAAAGCCTTAGCTCTCACAGCTAGCGAGCTCTCAGTACAATCCTCACAGATGCTCACAGGTAATCTTGGCTTCCCTCCAGCCTTCCTCTTTGCCCTCCTGTTGTGTTGTACAACAACCCCCCATTTCATAAAATTTCTATCTTTAACTATAATATGAAATAGGTCCCTTTTTTAGATGTGTGAATAAAATTGGTATCAACTCATCCTTCATCAAAAGGTTCGAAAGAAACAATACATTATAAACCTTTTGAACAAATATAAAACGGTCTTATGAAATAAATATATAATTCTTTATTATTGCAATAAAGCGATCGCAAGATTCGCATATCACAACAACAAGGGATATATAACGCAAAGACCCATTGCTTTACCCCGATCCAACAAGTGAATAACTATCGGATATCGGGAAAGGCAAGCAAGTGTAACAAAAGGCCCTCCCACTTTTCTCCGATGCGATATCACTATCGGCAATCGGGGAATGTAGCGCACACACGTTAAAGACACCTTTAAAAAACTCCCGATGCGATAAGGTGTATCGCCATCAAGGATCATGGATTTTGCAATGACACAAATATTACTACTCAAGTATTTCTCCGATTCCAATTGCGATAAAGCTAAGCGCGAATTTCAAAATAGATTGAAAAGGCTTGCATGTATTATTTTAGATTATTATTAAAAGCCTTCCCGTTCCCGATAGCGATTCACTTGTGATTATCCGCCAAAAAATCAAGCCACGCTTGAATGAATCATTTGGCGAATAAACAATATGATGGGTATTTAAAATGATTGACAGGTTAAAGTGGCCAATTAATGGAACAATTATGCTGAGATCTCCCCTGAGATTGTATCTGCGACAATATTATTTTAATCCTTCATTATTTGTTAATTGATATAACTCTTTCATTTTGGCAAACACCACCTATTCTCTGTATTACGTTCATTTTATTCCCTGCGCGGAGCTCCGCTGAAGCAACAAATTCAAGCCAAATGGGGAAGAAATCCAAGAGATTTGTAGCAGCTTCAGCTCCCGCAGTAATAGGGCAATCTACCGTTGATCTAGGACCAAGCAAGAAAGGATTTATTTCAGACACTACCTTTCTTGGCCTCGGCAACACAAGCTGGCAAAGCATATATAATCTAATTGAAGCTGAAGAGCCTGAAACGATATCGGTGCAAGCTACTGCAGATTCAACTAGAAAGTCAGAGGCTTCCCTGAAGGATTTAACCAACTCATATCTACACCGAATAGCTGCTCGAGAAAAAATTATTCCGTATACAGATGTAGTTCGATAGGCAGTAGAGGAAATCCCTGTCATGAACAGAACATTCTACACAGTCGACGGAAGAGTCTTCGGCTCGTTCCAACCTGATGATTTGAGAAAAATGTATCACTTGCCTGAACCACAAAAGAAATACAATAAAGCATTTCTGGAGAAGTTCACAAGTGAGAATGACACTGAATCAACCCCTATTCGGGAATGGAGACAGAACCCTGCAAGGCACAAGCATGAATCTTCAGGTAAGTACTCTGTCGATTCATTATGTTCTCCTTACTGTTACGCCGGGGTAATGATGTGTAGGATTTGGGGATTACATGATTCTGCAAAATTCACGATTGAAATGGTTCCTCTAATGGAAGCGACAGTCAATAGTGAGATAATGGATTGGGTAAATATATTGTCAGATAAGTTGGCCACTGCCATTCTTGAGTTTAGAAATAAAACTCACGTCACCAATAGGTCTATTCCTCCATTTTATTTTAGTGCTTATGTTTTAGATACTCTTTGTTTCAACTCTGAATTTCCTGTACTGGGGTGGAGATGGACTCCACAAGACCCCATGTCGATTCACATTTATCACCAGAAGCTATGGAAAACACACTATAAGGACCACTTGTATCAAATTTGTAATGGTTTTATGTTGCCCATTTACCGTGCCATTTTTGACAAGCCTGCTCCGAAGATTTCTTCACAAGCAGAGATTGACCTAACCGCTCTAGGAAACTGGTTCAGAGAGGATAAATTCACATGCATAAGGGTTTTTAGTAGCCTTGCCAGGCCTCATGTCCTTCCTCTGTACATACCCGACAAGCTGTTGGCCTGAGAATTAGCCTATCAAATTACGTCCGCAAGAGCAACCAAGACTCTGAGGACTTCAAAAAAGCAAGTTTGGCCTACTTTTCCTCTAAGATGCGGTGTTTATACTTTGCACGACTACAAGCATGTATAGAAAATAAGTATGCTAAACCTTGCTACCACTCCCAATAGGCGATTTGACCCAAGGAAAGTCATCTACAATGTGCTTGAACAGGATAAAATCACAAGGTTTGATCATAAGGAAGATGATTTTGATGACTTATTTTCTTCGGCAGAGTCATTATTCCAGGTCCAAGCACTGGCTAAAATTAGATATAATGACGAAGGGCTAGTAGAATTCAATAAACTCAGAGAACAGAGGTTGCAAACTTTGCCTCTGGATTTATTAGCTACTACCCCGACGACACAATCAAGCGAGCCTGAATAGTGATTCATCGACAAACTTCCTGCTGCATCAAAGATTCTCTAGACAAATAAAGAGAAAGAATAGGAGAAAGTATAGGAGAAAGAGCACGAGGAAGAGAAAAAAAAAGGAGCAGGATAAAGGCAGCGAAAATATCAAGTGGATACCCAGATTGATCCGAAACTACTCCAAGAATGGCAGCAATTTGACTCCATCATAAGCAATCTGGAAGGTCCAAAAAGTGTCGATACATCCAAAGCAACAGATACACAGGATACAACATCAACAAAGGTTTCGAATGAAGGAACCAGCGACCTACCCCCTAGTACAGATTTAGAAATAATTCCAAAGGATCCCTTGGATCAAATCATTTTGCAGGTGGAGGACGTATCTCCATTAGATGTCTTTTAAAGTCCAAAACATAGGGCTGTAGTGAAATGACAACGAAAAAGGAGAAGATTTGATCAACCTTCCCTATTTCCAGAACAAACAGAGACAACCAATGTAGTTTGGAAAGAGGAGTTTGATCCTTCCGATTACCTAACGAAGCTTTCCCAGTATGCCGGAGCTTATTCGACAACCACTATGGACAAGGCATCAGAAGTGAGTAATTTACTTAAAGAAAAAGACCAGGCAATTATTTTGTTGCAAATACAGTTGTCTGAAGCACAACAGAAAGTTGAATAGTTGGAACATCAATTATCAACACAGCAGCAATTAAATAATCAACTGAATAAGCAGTTGCTTGAAGAAAAACAAAGAATAGACTCAAGCACAATTCAAAAGCAGAAAGAATTATCAGAATCATTGGCAAAGTTAAAGACGATGAATGAACTAATGGCGAAAATGAAAGATGAGCAAATCACTCAGCTATCACTTCAAATAGATAAGTTCAAGAGTCTTCCAAAACCTTCCGATTTCAGAACAGAAGCGCTACAGATTAATAAGGCATTGGTGACACAGATAATATTGTTATGTCATAATATTTTTCAGGTAGAGCCCCTTTGTGATATAACGGCATCAATAATAGATAAATCAGTTGATGCTAGACAAGATTTAGAGCAGTCCGACGAGACCCTAACAAATTTTCTTGCTTAGCAAGACACCAGTGAGGGACAGGAAACAAATCTACCCAAAATCCTAGAATCACACAAGGAGATCCTATTCTTAGAATGTCAGTCTTAGTTGATGAAGGCAGAGAGAGAAGTTTCTAGATGTAGATTATCTACAAGTAACTTAATTGAATTAATCAATAACACTCTCTATCTGTCTAATATGATTTCACAATGTACCCCAGGTAAATTGCTATCAGCTAAGACATTGGAGCAAGCATGCAATCAGGAGTTGGAGAAGAATGGAAGGTTAATCGCAGGCATTCAAAGTTTAACTTGGAACACCTATTGGTTGTTCTTAGTAAAACCATACAGTCAGAGAGCCGCCCTCAAGTGTCTAACTGATGTGATCGGTTGTATCATCCCCGAGATACATGATGCCACATACTCGGCTTAGCTCCATTCTTGTCTCAGCCGCCCTCCAGAATTGGAACCGATGCTTGCAATCTGCCAACTCAGATCAAAGGGAGAATAGACGAAGTGATGAAATCTCCAAGTGGAACCAAGAACAACAAGTGGAATGACACTAATCAAAAACCCAGAGATGACTCACACCCTTGCACACATTTATAAATGGATCCCTCATCTGAGAGATCTAGAGGCTGGAATTTTGTAACTTGCAAGGAAGTGTTGATAGTCTGTCTTTGAGAAGGAGCATTGTATTGTTGGGCGATCTTGCTTTTCATGAGGTGAAGAGGGCTTTGATGTTGGGAGGATGATGCTGGATCAGACAGCTAGGTTGTAATTCTCCCTTCTATTTTAATAAAGTTTTTTGAGTTTTCCTCCATACAATCGTGTATTTGTGAATGTTGTTATTTGTGAATGCCATTGTATGCTCAATGTATTTCTAATTCTGCATTGTTTATGATATAATAGATCAAGATGCTTTGATGGTGTTTTGTTACTTTGTTTCTACAGATATTCTCTGAAGTAGGACAAGTAGGAGAGGAGTAGCAAGCTCTATCAAGGGAGAGGGAAATCAAACAAGGATTTAAGCGGAAGATCTAAGTTGGTTCCTTTGCTTCTCTCTTATCTATCATACATAGAAGAAATCACAAATTGCTTTGATTGTTTGTTTCTAGGATAGCTGCCAATCCTAGTGGGACTAGCAAATCGAAAAGCAAGGAAAATTTTAAGAACCTCCCCTAAATTTACATGTATAATAAATGGGCGAATCTCCATGGTATATAGGAAAAATGGAAGGCGATTTTATCAATAATATGATATGTATATATAATTTTTTGGTGAATATCTCACTAGGCATGGTGAATATTTTACTGAATTATAAAATCTTGTGTTTATTGAATACACAAATGAATCATTGCATTTCTTTAAAATATCTTTTGAAATCAAAATTACCGAAATTACATATCGATAACCTAGTGGGTGTAAGATAAAATTCACCCGTGCCATTCACAAAAAGCATGAGAGAAAACCTAATACTATATATAAAACCAAGAAAAATTCAAATTCATCACTTCTAGGGACCTCATAACCACCCTGCCAATACAAAATTAATAAAATTAATAGTTGATTTCTATTTTAGTTTTATTTTAACCAAGCTAAAATGTTTAACATACATTAAATTACAACATCCATTTTTACTCTTAATCGGATCAAATATTTTTTCACTCTATGCTAGTTTGCATATCACGATATTTGATACCTCTTGGGGGTTAGTAGATTCAGAGTAAAAGATGGATCTATTTTGGTTTAATTCCCCCATTTAAATATGCTACATTCCAAGTGAATACCATGGGTCAATACCATGTGCCATTTTGGTGAATACCATGGGTCGATACCATGTGCCATTTTTTTTTTTATTAATACTAATATTAGGGTTAATAATGTTTTTTTTGCATGGTATTAATATAAAAAAATAAAAAAATGTTTTA